>JAPSES010000105.1:10512579-10575312 GCA_029822895.1 Maxillicosta whitleyi | reverse complement strand
AAAAAAATATACTATAGACCAGCAGGTTTGTAAGTTAACGCTAGAGGGAGACGTCGTATCATGATAAGGAGGTGCACATATTTACACATGTTTTGGACACTGAATAGAATTCATTATGCCTGGCTGTGGGTCAACTGTGATCTAATTTCGGATAACAAAAAATAGACTGATCGCTATGTAGTCAGCCTCAAGGGACAAAAATGGATTGCATTGATAGAATTAATTTTTCATTTTAATTTAACTAAAGTTGAATAATTAAATGGCGATTCATCCACATAAACGTTTTCAATAATTAAAAATATGCACACTGGAATGTAAAACATTTCAGCCGTATGTTCTTCATCTTCTCGGCCCATATTCATGAATATCAATCTGAAGTCTGTTTAATCATCTTTATGTTACCACTTTAGTTGACATTTTCTCTTATAATGTGCTATTATTGTACATTATAGAGGATATATAAATTAGACTGCCTGCAATTTTGTTTTTTTTATTACACGCTTAAGCTTATCTTGCATTACTGACCTTTAATTAATTCAGTGCATAGTAGTAGAAGACTGTAGATAAGTGTGTGTGTAAGACTGGATGCAGGCCTGTGGTGTGTGTTCCCAAATGGAAGCGTGTCTGTGCCGTGGGGTGCTGACCATGGTGCTGATTTGGAACTGCTGATCGCAATGAATCTCCTGCATTTTACTGGTGATGGATCCCGTTTTTTTTTTTGTTTTTGTTTTTTTTTTTGTTATTTTGTTATTTTTGTTTTATTTTTACGCATACGCGCGCTTTTGGCAAATTTGTCAAATAAACACACATTGGGTTGTGATGATTTGAGCGCATTTAATGCACATATGTTTGAATATTCGCGCGTTGACGTTTGCATTAATAAAGTCTGCCAGTGACGTCGAAGATAAAGACCCCGCTTGTGCTGTATGTGGTCTACACGTCTTGGCTTCTCCCTGTTTCCCCGCCACACCGTCCCCACTTGCTCCAGCCCACCGATGCTGACACACAGTCCTCCTCCGGGCGGTGAGCCGGGCTTCAGCACAGGGGCTTGACTGACACATGCTGCGGTACTCTCCCCTCTGTATGGCCGTGGATTAGCTATATGCTAATATCGATAGGAGAGAGGAGCCAGCGGAGGCTTCCCGAGTCTGAACAGGCTCCTTTGCAGCCATGGCTGAAGGTGGAGAAGGAGAGGATGAAATCCAGTTCCTCAGAACTGTAAGTACATTTCCTGCCGCCTGCGCTTGAATCGTTGGGCTGGTAGCCTGTAGCAATATGTGTTTTTAATGGTGCCTAGAGTGAGATGAATTGTGTCAATGACCTGTCAGTTGACTGTCTTGACAGATGTTATTTCATCCTGTATCCTTTGATAACCCTCCGTGCCTTCTTGCAGATCTTTGAGGCGTTATAGTGCCCTATTGTTTTGCGCATCGGATACTGACAGCTATTGTCTTTTCTGCAGTCCCCCTCTCAAGAAGTTGACAGACTATTTCCTCTGGCATGTAAAACTTACCTATGTACATTAATTGCGACACTAATTTTATTTCTCAGTGTTTGTGTTGAAACAGTGCGTAACTTAGTTTTTCAAAGACTTGCAGAAGGAAAGGGGTATTTTTGCATTTGCTTCGGAAAAAATCAGTTTTTAACCGATTTGCACGGTGTAATAGAATGAAATGTTGCACCCAGGCAGTGGATGCTGTCAGTCCAGACAGTAGTCCCAGGATACTGTGCAGCTCTGTAAACCATCTGAGGACAAGGTTTGTAATAAATACAGCATTGTTGCTCTCACACTAGTGCTGTTATTGTCAATTTAGACAGAAGCTGTAATTTAGGATTAAATAGGCTGTTGACTGTTTGTTCTCATCTCTGGTGCTATATTACAGTCAAAATATTTGCCACTTAGTAAAAATATCTTCCTTTTGCTGGAGATGAGTGTTTGAGCTTGGGAATATCTGGCAGTGGTTGTGCACACAGAGGAAGACTTTTCCACTGATGACAAAGATAGATGATGACATGTTCTCTTCATCTATGGTGAAATGCACACAGAGGCATAGCATATCTGAAAATACAGATACAGTATATGAAGGAGTAGAAGGCTGGATGTGTTCCAGACCCCCAGACAGTAGAAGGTGTTTGGTTGCACATATCACTGGCATTGCTGCTTGTGGTTTCCCTTTATTAAGCTGCTCACAGAGGCATAGGCTGCTGTTGTTTAATAATGTAACATTTTTATAATTCAAATACTTTGTATTTTAGAAGGAAACTCCCAGATGATATCATTTTAGGATGAAATGTAAATGCACTGCATTTTCAAAGTAATGTCACATAATGAGTAAGTACAGTTCCAAGCAGAGTCAGAACAGCTTTGGGAAACTATAGATCAGAAAATAATACCAGTGAATTATTGTACACTGTGTAGCATTTATTGAAAGTCTTTTGTATCCTCTAGAATAGCTGTGATATTTAAAATGTACTTTCCTTCTACTCAGAAAAACCTGATACTGCCTCCTTAATGGTCCCACAGACCCCAGCCTTTTAACCATAGAGGTCATCACATCAGTATGCCTGCCGCTCCAAAAAACAGCTGACATTTCAGCACCATCACGACTCCTTTCAGGCTTGGAACATAAAGGCCACGGTTCCACAATCAGAATATTTAGAGAGCCTCATAAGGCGTGGGGATTTACTATTTTTTTGCTTGCTTCACATTTTGGCTCTCTTAGTCAGATTTATATTGGATCGTTCACCAATATAACCCTGGCAGAAGAAGTAAGATGACATTGACTAAAAGGAAAGTGCTGTTTCTTTAAAAATGACCTTAGAAGCTTGTTGCATCCCTCCACACAGAGGCAACTGACAGGCTGCATGGTGTTGTGATGGAGGCACATTGAAAAAGCTTGGTGCTCATGAGTGTAAAAATGTGTATGTGTCTCTGTGTGTGCGTTGAATGCAAATGCAGAGCTGTAGCTGTGTGGTGCAGTCAGGCTGCACCAGACATGCCACAGCAGAGCACAGTGCAGAAATTATTCATCAGTCCAAGCCATAGCACTGCTGAACTACCAAGTGCAGATAAGGAGAATAGATACATGAGTGTCTACACATGCACGCATTTGTAGCTACAGTAGAAGGATGTTTATCTACAGTGCATGCCTGAAGTTATTGCAGCATTAAGAAATGCTCAATGGGATATTCATATGCTTATTCAAACACACATGCACGTCTTATCACACAGGCTCTAAACTTGCATTTATGCTGATACTTTGTGAGGATATGTAACAGATATATTTGTAGTTGGCATCCAAATCTTGGCTGTTACTGGAGTCAAGGAGCTTGATAAAGCAGTTCACAAACTGCCTTTTCTCTAACAACACGAAGTAATTTCCCTGGAGTGGTAGCAAAAATTACCCCTGCCGGACTGCTGCCTATAAACCCAACTCAGTGGGAGGAAAGGAAAGAAACAGAGTGAGAGACCAAGGATATCTTAGCCAGGGGTAATTTGATGTTACAGGAAGAGGAACGGCAGTGATTGTGCGCCAGGAGATTGGGAGAAAAGCTTTCCCCAAACTGCTGTTTAATGCCGGTGGGGCCAAGGGGGCTGCATGTTTTAATAGGGCTGCATATTCTCCATGAACTTTATCCTTCCAGTTTGGAAATTGTAAATGTCTGTTGGTAGAAGGTCTGTTGCAGCACCTCTGGCTGTAGCGACTTCATAATAAGCAGTATAGTGAATAATATGAATAAAGTATCAGCTTATGGTTACATGGGCTTAGACTGCTCATTATGTAAGAGTAGTTTTCTAAATGAATTGCTGGCCAACTGTGTGTGTTGTGTCATTAGAGCAGGTGGAGTACGGAAGAAGACAAGTGAACTATAACCAACTTTTGGTAATGTTGTGTCTCTTTCTGGTTTAATTCAGAAATCTATTTTAACAGAGGGCCTTCTATTAATAAAAACATGGTTGTACATGCAGTGTGAGCTACTATGCACAAACACACACGCGCACCCTCTCTGTTGTGAGAATCCCTGCTAGGCGAATATCAAAATCTGGTGATCTATTAGCAGTTAGAGTAGGAGTAGCAACTTTGAAAAGGCCAGACTAGCGGTGTGACTAATGCATTGTGGCAGTGCTTGGCTTGTTTATGAGAAGGCACTGGTTTCACTTTGCATCCAGGCGATGGCTGTTGATGCAGTAACACAGAAGTAATGCAACATGCAAAACAAGTACACCAAGAAAAAATTACCACATCTGAAAAAAATATCAGACTATGAGGAAGGAAAGCATTCATTCTGGCTGAGCCTTGTGCCCATGACTTCAGTGGCAGAGCTCGCGGTGTCCTCACCCACTCATGTATCTGAACACGCTGCTGGATGTCTCTTTTTTTTCGTTCCTTTGTTGTCGTTGCTCTTTTTTCCCCCTCTGCATTGCTCTTCTCCTATTTCCCTTTTGTCATGTATCGCATTTTATTGTCAAACTTTTTTTTTCCTGCTCTTCACTTTAATCTTCCTCTTTCATTCATCCTTCCTCTTTGCCCTTGATTCTTCTCTACTTCATCTACTTTGTTGCAGTCGACATGCAGTTTCTCTCTCTGTGTGTGTGTGTGTGTTTGCTGTTCTGTATGTTATGTTGTGCTGTACCTTTTACCTGTATCTGTTTAAGGGAGGATGTAGGCCTTATCTAAAAGCTCTACACTGACCCAGAGGCAATCATATCCTGCCCTTGATTTGCAATGTGCAGTCAGTGGTACATTATTCTTACTATAAAACTATATGGAAGCACCTATAGTCAGTACACAAGAACATAAAGAATTAAGATGAAGGTCATTGCTCAACTTCATCATTTTGAAAATAACACATCTTAAGAATATGTTCAATATTTTTTCCTGTTGTCCAAGTTGATACCTGTTTGTAAAATATCACGGCCCTGCAAATATTCTCAGCTTGTTTTATATTTGGATCTTACTCTTGCTCCATCAGTTGCCCCGTGTATAATTATTAGAGATTACCATGAAATTATTCCCACTGATGGGAATTCAGTTCAGCACATCATCGCATTCTAGTTGACACTAAGGAGGGTAGCTCTAATGTTATTACGATGAGTTCTGATGTCATTTCATGGTTGGATTAAAAAAGTAATAGCTCAGTTTCATGAGCTTCCGAAAGACATTTTGAGCATAATGGTACAGATTTGAGCACAGAGATTTGCTATGAGAAGAAGTGATTTCATCTCACCAGCTTTCATTTTTTTCAACGTGCATTGTCATAGGATAGGAACTGTACTTTTTCTGGTGTTTCTGCCATGTGTTTTGCCTGACTGAGAAGTGAGATACAGAAATCCAGTTAGTAAATGCTTGCCTTTGAAAATTCCAGCAATATACTTTCTTCAGATATACTGTTAAAGTGTAAAATCCAATGATTTATTGCACCTTTTTCTTTGGATGAGTTGTATTGAATGAATAAAAATGCAAATTTATTACATGCATAAGTCATGGTATGGATTGAATACTATAGATACGTTTTTCTGCTTTGCTCATGAACATATATTGTATTTCCAACCCTCATCCTTACTTCAGTATTGATCTCCCTCACATCTGAGTCATTTACAATTTTCAACATTTGACTCCTTAAAACTCAATGTGTAGAAAAGTAAGTTGGTGGAATTGTTAAGGTGGACGTGCTATTCAGCAGAGGCTGTTTCTCTGTGTTGTGTGATGAAGATGGACAGATAAGATACACCTGTGATGTGGAGGGAATTAAGCCAGCAGGCCTGCTCAGAGACAACCCAGTGCAAAGCCGCTGTAATGAGCTATTGATCGTGCCACCAAATGAAGAAATTTCCTCAGTAATGTCGGTGGCATGCAGTAAGCAGGCCTGATTGATCTGGTGTTTTAAAGAGAATGAATATTTAATAAGAGCGTACAAAAGGCTTCCTTACCAAAGGAGATCCTGATGTTATTTTCTCTTTCTTCTAAGACCTCTAGTAGATATTTGTCATTTATTCTTTAAACTATGCTGCGATCCTTGATAGATCTTTGTGGACTGAATCTGTCATATGCATTATCATTATTATATTTGTATCTACCTTTACTAGAGTAGAATGTTTGAAGGGGATTTGATTAATTGATCACTTAATATATTACTAATTTTTATTATCCTTACACATGCTAGTCAAATGTTAAATGGATAAATGTTACTAATGGTACTATCCTTATTTACCCACGCGTTCATAGCACGCTCATTCTCATTCTAGTCAAAAGAACAACACCAACCTATTTGATTCTGTTATTGCTGCCTGTGCAAGGTTAATTGTTATTCACACCAGAGATGAAACATCTATTGTATTGTACCCTGACTGCCGCTTCTCTGAAGCAGTTCATTGTGTTCAAAGAATGAAAGCGATCCTTTACCTTATCTTTACAAATTTTACTGACGTGGGCAAGTTAAAACGGGTTTTGATTTTCTACACATTTCTTTTGTGCACTGACCCCCTCTTACTATCCATCGTCGGCTTATTTGGAACAACAACAATGCAGTACAATTAATCTGGAAAGACCCACTGGCAGAAAACAGACTCAGTAAGACGAGTCTGTTGATGAAAATGTGGGCAATAGAGAATGATTTTACAATCTCTTTAGCCATTTTGACAGTGGTCTTAATAACTCCACAAAGCCCTTATTCAACTTTAAAACATATGTCAATGCCATATACTTTTATATAGTGGATGTTGTCATAACGACAGTGTCTCCTGCAGTATATTTTGTATTGCTGTGTGATTTGCAGCTTTCTTACGTTTTAATTTCATTGTCCTTCCTGCTATTTTCATGTTAAATTTCACCCAAAAAAAAAAAAAGACACAGCATAAGCTTAAGTGTGCACTTGTCACAAAGGCACTGCTCCATAAACCTCGTTGTTAGCTGGTGCCTCCTTCATCGCTAGCAGGGCCATCTCCTCTCTACACAGCTTTGCCTCCACTTCTTGGCAGTTAATTTTGGCTCACATTTAGCTCACAAGCCTGTGTTTCCTTCTGAATGTGCCATACTCAAAAAGATCTGTGATATTGTTGTGGAGCTGTGTTAAGAAAATCCAATGATGCACCCTTCTTCACCCCCCCCCCCCCCAACCAGATGCCAAAGTCTCTGCCTATTCATCTGTTATTGACAAGTGTGGTGTTTCCGACCTCATAAAAGATTCATACCTTTTTAACAACCTCTGCGTTGCACCACGCCAGCACAGACAAGGAGATATCACATTCTTTATTGAGCCTTGTTGCTGCAGAGTCAACAATGTGTGTTGTAAAAAAAAAAAAAGTTCTGTCCTGCTTTTACAGCAAGCAGGTTCATGGGGGCTGCATGTACAGCAGGGATGATGAGAGGTGTACACACACATATTGTATTCAGCACATTTGGACAGCTCCTCGGCAAGAATATAGTGATATGTCATAATGCAGTGTGGACAATTCAATATAATGCAATTTTGTAAGGAAGACAATGTATAACTATGTAAAAAAAAAAAAAAAAAAAGACTGTGTATTAAAAGGAAAACATCACTATATACATACAATAACTTTTTAATGCAATCAGTACAGTGGCATCTGCACTTGATATAAGTCTTCATAACTGTTGTAGCAATGTTTTTGAGTTGTCTAAGCAAAGGACTTAACATTCAACACTATTATCAGCAAAAAAAAAAATATATATATATGAAAGTGGTTGCAGATTTTACTGTAAATACATAGTGTCCTTACTCCTCATACTGACTGCATTATGTTTTAACTCACCTTTATTTATACAGCCCAATATCACAAATCATACATTTGGATTTTACACTCTGTACAAAATACGACATAATTTAAAAAATAAAATAAAATTATACTTGTCTGCTCTTTTTTTCTACATTGAAACTTTACTACAAGTCACCAAACTCATCCTTCATCAGTGTAACACATTTGCATCTCAGGTATTTGATCACCTCCAGAGAACTTTACAAAGCTTCTGTGGAAACACACTTAAAGTAACCTAGCCCTGTGGGGAGTGAAACACAGTGATATGGGAGCATTTCTTATCCCTCCACTGGGATGTGTATCTCTGCAGCAATGCTTAGTTTTCATTGCTCCCCCATAGCACTCCCTCCCAGCTTCCAAAAGTCTTACTGTAGCAGTGTAGCTGTGGAGCTGACACTTCAAAAGTACCTCACCAAGCTTTTAACGGCCTCGTCCTGAAATATACATATGACAAATCAGAGGCAGTAAAAATTGCCTTACAAGAGGCTGTCTTCCAGCTCTGTATGAGGTGAGCTGTCTGTTTTTCCTTTTTTCCCCCCACCTGCTCACAATGACATGTTGCTTGTTTCTAAATTTGGCAATTATTTTCACTGAGTGAACTTTCCTAGCATTCTCTGTTCTTTCATCTGCCTTTTTCCTCAGTGATGATTTCCTTTTTAGACTCAGCTGTGCTTTAACTTCCTCACCTTTCACCTGGGCATCATCACCAGTCCTTGAACAAATAGAGTTTGACACAGGAGCGTCTCAGCTGTGGTTCAGTCTCAGCTCACTGCTGTGCCGGAAGCCCATGCTGCTACACTTACAAGCATGTGGATAAGTATTCTGAAGAATTTTAGTTAGGTCAGGCCTTAAAGGACAATGGATATTTATATCTGGTATAAACTGACACTGTGATCACTGTTTTTATATTTATAGAGAATAAGTGTGTCACTGTTACACTGTCCAGGTCATGACCAAACAGGATTTAAAGGGATAGTTCGGGATTTTTGACATGAATCTGTACTACATCCCTGTCATCAGTGTAGTACATCCACACTGACTTACCCCCGACAGTGTCCTGTGAGCCCAGTTCTGGTCTGGATTTGGTCGAAACAAAAGTAGTCCGGCAAGTTTGCGGGGTCACTAAAATACAAACTTTTTCTTCTAAAAACAGCATGTTTTCATAAGAGCGATTTATTTGCATCACAAAACCGTGTCCACAAAAAGTCACACAGCGTAATCACTTGGCCCTACTTTCTCTCTCTTCGTATCTCTGTGCGCTGCCGCAAGATAACAGCTAGTCTACCTGTTTCACTGCTGACTAATGCGCAGCAGTCAGCAGCATGACAGTGCACTGATAGTAAAGCAGAGATATGTGGAGAGAGAAAGTTGGGCCAAGTCATTATGAGGTGTGACTTTTTGTGAACATTGGTTTGTGATGCGAATAAATCACTCTTTTGAACACATGCTGTTTTTAGAAGAAAAAGTTGTATTTTAGTGACTCCGCAAACTTGCCGGACTACTTTCGTTTCAACCAAAACTGGACCAGAACTCAGCTTACATTACACTGTTGGGGGTAAGTCAGTGTGGATGTACTACACTGGGATGAAATACAGATTCATGTCAAAAATACACAACTATCCCTTTAAGAATGTCAATGGTTAAAACATTTCAAGCCATGTATTTCTTAATTGACAGCACATTTTATCATTGAAAAATGTTAATTGGAATGAAAATGTAAGTTAGACAAAATTTCAAAGTAAAATACACATTGCAACAGAAATTAAAACCTAATTGCTGCTTCATTCACTTTTTTAAAAAACATATTTTAATCTTTAAGATGCAATCTTTAATAACTGCCTATTTGTGTAGAATATTTCAAGCCATACATTCTTTTTTGTAAATCAAGCCTCATTATACTCGAAAAACTAAAATTGAAAAAGAAAAAAAAAACCTGAAATAAAACTAGTCAGTACTTTGTAAAAAACAAAAACAAAACAAAAAACTAATGGAAAAACTACTAACTGTTTTAAAGGTCAGTTCAGCATCATAGTGATTTGATCAAATGTAGATGAGTGCAAAGAATCAGTGATGACTTCTGAACTAGGTTTATACAGTGACGCATCATCTTTTCCATGTGCACATACCTCCAATCACGACTCCCTTTGATCACCCAGGCCACATATAGCATTTGCACTTACTTGACCTGAAACTAAAGTCTGATTTCTATTCATCACACCACTTTGGTCTCTATTTTCATGCAGGGGAAAATAGTGAGTAGCACACTGAGTCAAAATTCATGCTTCGTTTCCTCTACACAGGTTGGTTACAAATGCACCTGTTTGGACCGTTCTCCTGTTGGACCTTTAGAAAGCTCATCCTCTAAAAATACAACACATTACTTGTCAGAAAGTAGAAGCAGCCTATTTTCTTTTCTCTGTGTTCTGCTGCAAAAAGTCTCAATTCCCTTGGTAAATGTGTGTTCTTTGTGGAGAGGAGACACAGGGACTGAGAGGCACTTTGTTCCTTTCGCTCTCCAGCAAAAGCCCCAGTTATGGTGCTTGCCCCTGAGCATCCCCAGTGCCATCTAACATCAGAGACCTCCATGTAGTCAGGGGAAAACATCCCCAATATTTTGCCATAGTCATTATTTTGCCTTGTCTGAAACAATTAAAATGATACAGAAATGTTCTTCCCCACCTTTTTTTTTTTATTAACGGGATTTCATAGCGTGGACAAGGAAGTGATGAAAATGCTTACTGAGCCTTTAACATTAATGTTTCCACCAGGGAGGTGAGGCACTGCTGGAAGGTGCTGTGAAACACTTTATAGCCTCCTCCTCTACTTCATCGCTGCTGAAGCAAGCAGGCACATCTAATACCTCTGGACCTGGGAGGGGTTTGATCTGCCTGCAGGGCTTGCTTATTTGCACTCATTTTATAAACTTTTGCCTCAAATGACCTGCAGCAGCTCATATTCATTTACTTTCCCATAAATACATACATACATACAGCACATACACACACTTATTAGTTGCTATGTTAGCTATAACCATGCAATTGCCACAAAATACTAATTGGCCAATCACATTGCAGCAACTCAATGCACTTAAGCAGACATAATCAAGATGATTTGCAGGTGAAAGCAAAAGCATCAGAATTGGGATGAAAGGCAATTTGAGGGACTTTGACTGTGATATAGCTGTTGGTTGCAAACAGGGTGGTTCAGAAACTGCTGATCTACTGGGATTTTCACACATAACCATCTCTAGGGTTTACAGAGAGTGCCTCAAAAAATAAAATAACCAGTACGCGGTAGTTCTCTGGGTACAAAGGCTTTGTTGAAGCCAGGGGTCAGAGGAGACTGGTTCAAGATGATGCACAAAAGTTACTCAGATAATCTAGAAATATGTAGAGGAATATCCCATAATGCACAATACGCAGAATGTGCTACAGCAGCAAAAGACAATACCAAGTACTTCTGTTACCTAAGAAAAGAAAACCAAAGCTTCAATTTACATAGCTCTCTAAAACTGAATGATAGAGATTGAAAACATGTCGTCTGGTCTGATCAGTCTCGATTGCAGCTGCATTAGTCAGACACCATAAAAGAATGGATCCATTGTGCATTAAATCAGTAACAGTTCAGGCTGGTGTGGAGTATTTTTCTGGGCACACTTTGGGCTCTTAAGGGTTGTTTACATACCGTAGTTTATGAGGGTATTGTTGCTGACCATGTCCATCTCATTACGACCCCAGCGCAGAGTCTACTGATGTCTTCTTCTAGTAGGATAACACATGAAGTCACAAAACTCACACCATCTCAATACTAGTTTCTTGAATATGACAAGAATTTCACTCTTAAATCACTACATGTCAGTCCAATATAGTGCCTCTGGGATGTGGTAGAACAGGGGATTTAACTCATGGACACGCAGGAAACAAATCTGCTTCACATGCACATTGTCATCATGTCAGTACAGACTAAAACCTCTGAGGAATATTTCCAGCACCTCCATGAAACTATGCCACCTCTGAGGGCAAAACACAAGGTGAAGGAAATAAAATTATTGGTGAGTCTATAATGTTGTCTAAAATAACATTTCCTCACACCTACACTGTAAACCCAGATAATTAGAATCTACTTTAACAAATCCAGGTAACTCGTTAGCTTAAAATTTTTTAGGTAATAAAGCATTAGTTTAATCAGTGAAGTGGACTTTGTTCAATGTACTTCAGCCCAAAATTGAATGGAATAGAACTTTTGAGTTGAATGTACTAATAACTGAGTTACAGTAAGTGAAGATACTTAGTTTAAACCAGGGGTTCCCAAACTGAACGTCAGGAGTGTATTTTCATAAACATCTTGTGAACTGAATAAAGGTAGTGTTGTTACACTTATCTGCTACAAGAAGAATATTGATATTTTCAGGTTACAAGTAGTAATTTTACTTTGAAAGGGCTCAGGTGTCATTACTGTATTATAATATTATAAATAATGATTTCGGCAAGGAAGTTTGGCATTGTTGTGGCTCCTGGTTTTGATGAATGGTGTCATATTAATAAAAATAAACATAAAAAGGCCAACAAACGTTGTAAAACAGACATATTAACAGAAATAAACATTAACATAACCCCCACATTGAACCCCTGCACATAAAACAAAACACAACGAGTAAATGTCAAGTCCCCACGATGCAATGTGATTCTGTGGGTGATGTCAATGTGTTGCTATTAGTAACAGGCTAAATGTAATGATATTGAGTTGTTTGAAGTCAAACCCAAAATTAAAATAAGGTAGGCCATTCAAAAGTACAATTTACTCAGAATTAACTAGTAATGTCAATAAATTAGACACATTTAATTCATATGAATTTATCTCTTTGAGATGAACCAAAATCTGGGTTGCAGTGTATTACAAACATTCTGTGCCATTTAAGATGTAGCTTTTTTCCACACTAAATTATTTGGTTCACAGAGATCGCCATACCTGTCCAATCTTAAAGATGGATTGCCCTGGTCCATATGGCCGGTGGTGTTCACAGCTGTATAGTGTGAGTGTATGGTGATTGGGTAATTAGATTGCTGACAGTGATTAGACACTCTGGGTCTGAAGTGCAGTATGTGCCAGCTGACACACACATACCCAAACAACCTGAGAGCGTCAAATATGTATGGGACTGTAGAACCACTGTGGATTTACTATATCTTGTAGCATCTTGGTGGTGTTTATTGTTGGTGTTTATTCTTAGAAATACAATATCCATGCAGTTAGAAATTATTGGTTGCGTTTTTAGAGCCAAAGTGAACAAGGTCTTGCATGGCTGTATCTGTGAAAATCAGTATCAGCCTTTGTCAGTGCTGTCAGCGATAGTGGCTGATGTGTTATGTTCAAGGTTGATTAATAAATTTGCATGATTGAATTGGTGCTCATTTAAAGATAATGTAATGAAGAGGAGGAGTTCAGTTTTTTATGATGATTAACTTGTTTAAGCGTCAAACAAGGTGGATTAAAAAAAAAACAAAAACAGGTACATATTAGCATTATCTATTAGCCAAATATCTTAAACATTTGCCCATATCTGGAATTTTGAGTTTAAAAGAGACATGATACTAGTGTGGTCTTATTGTTAATTTCTTATATTTGGCATTGCAAAAATCTGCAATTTGTAAGAGTTAGTTTGAGATTAGACACAAAGTCCACTGAGATATTATATGTCATATTTACATAAACTCGACTTACTAACCCCACTTTTGCATACTTAATAGTTAAGATTTACAGTGCAGAGTTTGCAAATGAGGTGTGTGTTTAAAGATTCTCCAGCTACGTACTGTATCCATGCCAGTACAATCCATGATGCAGCTGCATACATTTTGTGCCAGGGTCTGGCCACTCACACCAGTCAGTAACAAGCTGTAAAGCTGTCATCCTCTGTACTCTTAGCAAAATCTTTAAAGGAGGCAGAATTTTTTACCAGATGTCAAGATTAATTTATGGTGTCACCCTGGCCTGGAGATTTTAATGATGTGTATTTTGTGTGTGTGTGTCTGTGTGTGTGTGTGTGTGTGTGTGTGTGTGTGTGCTTCTAGTGCTCTTAAAGCTCTGTTTTTCTTTCTTTCTGTCTTGCTCTTGCTCCTCTTCATCCTTCTGTCTGTGCACTCAGGGCAGCATGTTCAGCAGTTTGCCTCAAGATGAGCATTAGCACTCCCATTTACACAGCAACACTGAGTCATGAGAACAAAGCACTTGCTCTCTAGTCAGTTTTTTTTTTTTAACTTTCTCTTTCCATTGCTGTTGATATCACACCACAATGTGAAAGAGCATTAAGCTACAGATGCATGAATCACTATTAACAGTACGACAGCAGAGAGCATGTACAATCATCAGAAAACACATCTTGGATGCACTTGGTTAGTGTTTAACTCTGTGTCTGAGGAACTATTAAAATGAGGGAAGAACAAGTGACAAGGTATCTTACATAGTGAAGATCATATTAAACATGTACAGTAATCTGCATTCACTATATAACCAGAAGGCATGCTAGAGTATTAACCTAATGGTTCCCAAGTGTTTTAATAGTGTGGTATTAGAGGCTGCAGTCTCCTCTCCTCTCCTCTCCTCTCCTCTCCTCTGGCTTGGGAAACACATAGCCTATTTTGTACCTTTAGTGTCTAACGAGATGTGGGAGGAGAGAGAGAGAGAAACTCAGGGAGAAAAAGTATGTAGGGGGTGTAAGTGCTGCCCAGCTGTATTTTGTTCTGCAGTGCCCAACCAGCTGTATCAATCTGTCCAGAACAAAGTCTCGGTGTGAGAGCCAGCCTGTGTACAGTGTTGACTGGCAGCAGGCCCCTGGTGATGATGGAGACTTATTACTCAGTACACTGCAGAACAGTGTCACACAGGGACAAAGGCAAGTGTGGGCAAGTGCTGTGGTCTGCTGTTGCTTTGTTTACGTATACGAACAGGATCTTTTCCGTTTCCATTCCTCCTCTCCTTTCCTCTCCTCTCTTCTCCCACCTCCTTCTGCCTCCCCTCTTCCTACCTTCTCCCAAGAGCCTGCTTGGTGCCACACCTGGATCAATTCGCTCTTGATTCACCCAATCTTTGGTCCAGCATCAAATTGAAAAAGACAGAACAAATCTGACCTCAAAGAATGAGCTGCACAGTAGAGAGCTACTGTAGATGCAGAGGAGGGCTTTCTTACAACAAGTATTTATTTTGAAGGGATATCCCATGGGAATACATGTAAATTAAACATTTACATGCACTTACACGATGCATATAAAACCAGGCTTTATGTCTATGCATAGTGTTATTAACCAGATTTCAAAGCAGTGCTGGGTGACATACTGTATGATGTAAACATGGATGTGTTGCCCAGGACACTTAGCTTTTACTTCATCGTTGAAACATTTTACTCTAATGGATTTTAACAGGAAGCTCCTTAATAATGACACATCTAATCCTGTTCTAGGGTTGTATACTTGTGTTATCAATGTGGTTTTGGACAGTCTTGATGTCTTAAACCAGAGATACCCTATCACAAATGAAAAGAAGTGGGGATGATAATGTCATGAGTGTAAGGTGCTGGCTGGGTGGAACATAGTGTAAGCAGTGGTAATACAAGCCCTACGGGAGACATCGAAGCAACGCATGAAATACTAGAGCAATTCGGTTGCCATCACACCCAGAGTCACTGTACTCAAAAACAGGAAACAGGAGGTTTTCCTGCAGAGCAGTGCTTTGCTCTGTCTGTATTGCTCTAGCTTGTTTGTGTCTCTAAGATAAGATTTTGTGACTCTGGCTTTACAGTAGTTGCTGTAGTGCCTCCAGGATGTACTTGAGAATACACTACCAAAGCAGTGCAGCCCTGTGTGGTGTGTGATAAGGTGTTTATGAGTCTTTTTCCATGAGCTGATGGCATGTACTTCACTGCACTCACTACCTAGTGAAATGCTGGAGACACCTCTTCAAACCTAAGACTTAGATGCTCATAACTCCTACTGAGAGAACTTGGCTCAGATTACTTTCACTTATTCCAGCGCTTTTCAGAAAGCCATCAACAGACTAACAGCAAGTTATATTCCACACACCCCAGACATTTTGTCTTTGTTGTTTAGAAATCGGGGGTCTATTTACTCAGCAGTGCAAAAAAAGCTGCAAGGAAAGAATGGACAAGAAAAGAAATGTGTTTTGAATACAGACTGATAGGACCCATTATGCCATTTTTTTTTAAAACAATGAATAATAATCTGTTACTTGTCCCTAAACTCTATAATCACTCCATCCTATTTTTAGTAATGATAATTAATTCAGAAGAAACAATATTAATGACTAAGCGCAGACCATGGCAGGAACAACAAAAGATCTTACCTGCTATGGTTCCACCACTGGCAATTTTACAGTGTGTCATTGCATCTTATATTTATGAACAGTTTAAAATAATGGCTGATTTACCGATGCCTTGTTGAGAAGACATTTGGTATGTTTACAGTGCTTGTCACTATGGAAAAAATCTCCACCAATGTCATCATTCCTCTGTACATCAAGAGAGCACCATTGGCTGAAACCAAGAAAATAAGGCAAGTTATCATGACAGCTTTCTCATTGATATGCCTTACCATTACTCACACTGGTCTCATAGGAATATATGAGTTTTACACTGTGGTGGTGCATAGCACACAGACATTCCCAAATACACAATGGAGATACAAATGCATAGACTTAAGAGAAACAGAACAAAGCAGTAAGAGTGAGAGAGTAAAAAGGAATATTATGGTGGTATAAAATTCATTCTCAAGGTGCCCTTGGAGTCCCAGTTCACAGTTGAATGAATTCTTTTAGAAATGATATCTATAGAAAGTGGAAGCATTCACATCACGTGAGCCCACCTTTGTTCAACAAGCTTGACTCAGTGGAATCTCAGTGAGGATTTTGGCTCTAGGGAATAGGGATGGATGTTCTTCTGTTGTTGTATCATTGGTTCACCACTTTGCTTCAGACTGAAAAATCACAGCTATTGGAAAGGGAGCAGCAAGAGATTTTGTGCATAAATGTGTTCAATAAACTATCACAAGAAATAAGACACACTCTTTGGTAATGAACGCTTTCAAACTTTTCACTGTGGCTCTCTTGAAAATGTCTGCACTCATTCACTCTTCCTTCTTAATGGTTGGCTACAAGCTGTGTGGCAGGAGCATTAAACAGATGACATTATTTGGACTTAGGGTAAATTATGTTTGCTAAAGACTGCTAAGAGTAGAGACACAATTTTCTTGCTAGTGAATCAGTATAAGGGTGATGCTGTTATATTTTATATCTCTGTGTTGTGCTCAGATTTTGTTTATGCTTGATCATTTTCATTGCTGCTAGATATACAATACAGCAATCACTGCAGCCAACAGCCAAATACAGCAGGAATACACAAACTATGCCTTTTTTTTTTTTTATCAGCCTTTGTAAACCGACCCCATCCAAATTGAGGTATACATCATCTTTCTTTTCCTTTCAGGCCAGCTGACATCACTTAGTGCTTCACTTTATGAATGATTGATAGCAGTGAGTGGGCTTGATGACATAGTGATGAAGAGAGAGAAAGTGTGAGAGACAACGGCAGACACTTGGTTGAAGTTCAGTGCAGGGATGACAGGGGAAAAGGTCCAGTCGTGGGATAGACGGAGGCAGAGACACCGAGATGGCCTCTGTGATTAGCAAGATGAATGTGTATGTGTGTCTGTGCCTGTGTGAGCATTTTGGCATGGTGACAGACAGACGAGTTACTGTATGCGTGGATCAATATTGTCCTTATATGGCCTAAATCAACCCTACGCTTCCTCTCCCTACAGGGAGACTGATTGCATGTTTCAACCAAGGCCAAGTGTTGATTTGCCTAGAGGGCTATTCATTTCAATCCACATCCAAGTTGAATAACATTTTCATATTGATCTGAGAATGTTGGCATTATCCTGAGTCTTTCCCATAACAATCACATGAATGGTACGATCAATTCCAGCAGTCGGCATTAGCTTAAGTGTGCTGTGTCTGCTTGCTAAGGTACATGTGCCTGTCTTCTGTCTTTATAATGAAGACTTTGATTTGTATTTCTTTACCACTTATTTAATAATTGATTGCACTTGACACTGGTTCAACTATATCCATGTCCCATGTGACCTATGTCCTATCAATGCTCTTCTGCTTCCACTTCGAATGAGAAGCTTGTGCTGATTGTCTTCCGTTTGCCATCATTTTGAACTCCCTGCACACTACCAAGGTTTGTCATAAATGTGAGTTTTAATACCCAAACAACTTCCATGCTACCATAGTTACTTCCTTTGAAGTCTCTCCTCCACATCTGAGACAGCTTTGGTGCTTCTTTTTTGCTCTAACTGCACAACTCTTCTAGCTGCTTGTTGCATAAATATCACAATCCTGATCAGAAAATGGTACTAGTCATGAGTATACATGTGCTTATTTTAACCTTTTTTTGGTATTCAGTATAAAGACTTCATTGATGATGCCTTTATGTATCCACTGAAAGGAAAATGTGGCATGTATGCATTTTGAAGGCCCTAAGGCTTTCTCTTTCTGAAATGCAACATCACACACAAATGACTTGCACTGTGTGATATATCCAGAGAAAAGCAGATGCTCATCTTCTTCCTTTCTCATAGGGCTTCATTGTAATGGTGTGCTTTACTGTTACTACTACTAGTGCTGCACTCTGCTCTCAGCACAATCCGCCTCACATTAAATAATGCAGCTGGCCATTGTGCAGAAGCTCCCCTCCTCCCATAGCAGCACATATCAGCAAATTTCTGCTTACTCTGCAATCATGAAGAATAACTATGACCATTTCAGCGTTTACCGGGCCAACACTATAAACACAATCAACCTGTTTAAAACTATTATCTATTTACAGCCACATCACACTTTTGTTGTGATTCAAAAGAAGCATGACAAACAAAAGCCATTCTCTGCATTTGTCTAATGTAAAAACCAAGATTTGACAGTGAAAATTAATGAGCAAAAAATATAGATTCTTGACAAGAATACTCGTATGACAAGAAAATATCTAATGTTAAAGCAAGAAACAGTGTACTGTATATAAGAAATATATAATACATTTCTGCATCTTATTCACTCTCGCCAATGTAGGATTTTCAATGCTATGTAATAATGTTCATTTACATACATATATATGCATACATTTATAAGACTATTATTTCCTTTTAACACGTACAATGCACCAATCAATTCCTGCAACCTTATTTGTACCACATAAGCCATGTAAATAGCCTAAAGAAGATTGGGCTGACTCAAAGGGATCAGCCATGAGAGTCTCTGTTTGATCATCACATTTAGAGGGGAAAACCCCCAATTAGCTGGGCTGAGGCAGAAAAGAGATAAAATGTGTAGGAGGGAAAATATACGGCATGCTAGTAATCAGAATTAAGTCTCTATAATGTATTTGGAGGTTCTTTTGTTCAGCATCATTAGCAGTGTGCTGAACATAGAAAAAAACAAACAACTTTAAACCACACACAGGCCCATTCAGTGTGAAACTGAATGGGCCTGTGTGTGGTGAACTGGTGCACACATTCACAGCGTTTGCGTAGACACATACACCTACACAGGCGCACAGATTGAAACCTGTTTATTCTTGACAGGATGATGAAGTGGTGCTCCAGTGTGTGGCCTGCATCCAGAAGGAGAATCGCAAGTTCTGCCTGGCTGCCGAGGGACTGGGCAATCGGCTGTGCTTCCTGGAGCCCACATCGGAAGCAAAGGTAGGTACAAAGACTGTTCAGCTGTTTGATTATCTTAAAAAAAAATAAAAATAAAAAATCCGTATTAGAAACAGATGCATGCTTTCAGTGCAGGTTAACACTGCATCTTGATCAACTTGATCATCGTCCACCTCATACAGCAGATGTTTGTTTCCTTAGCAGTTATGTAATGTATTTTTATATTTATACACATAAGGACATTCTGTTTGTTCTGTAATCAACAAATGTCAGATATAGCAATGGGCAGAAGAGGAAAACTAATAAAGAGATGCATCCACTCAGCTGAGAGTGCCATGGAAACCAAACATTTAGTTCATCTTCGTTTAGGTCCACTACCCAGTCAGTGAAGCCAAGCGAGGGCAAACAGAAAGGCAGCTCTGCACATCATCAAAGCAGAAGCAACAGCTCACATCCTCTACCATCTCCTTGATGAGCTTTTATTCCAACAGTTCAGGGATGATGTTGTATCTCTGTGGGCCCACTGTCAGATGATAATTCCCTGAAATTACACCCCTGGACGTATTTGATGGATTGTTTCATAAACGGTGCTGTCGTTGGCAGTAATTGCCTACAGCTTTATTGCAGCTGAGTAGCACTGTTGTTGCTGCTGACGCATATGCTTTTCTGTGCATCTAAGTGCAAAGTTTTAATGACAACAGTTGAGTTCAATTGAATTGTTTGATTTTGTAATCAGTAGGGTGCAACCTTGAATTTTGTGTAACAAATCCAAATTGTGGATCATGTTCTCTACCTTATTGCTTTGAGAGACTGTACAGATAATCAATAAGCGATCAAGCTATTTGGCAGAAACATCCAGCTGAGCTGCTGCTGAACAGAAACTCACAGGATGCGCGCTCCTTTATATCAGTTTTGATTCCATTGCTCTTTACCTGGAATTGATATTCCTCTTGGACTTTATGACCTCTGGACAATAGCTACAATGGCCTTTTCCATATTAATTTCTTTAATCACAATCTATTGATATTGGCTGTGATTAATCTTACTGAAGCAAAGACACCTGCCATGCAGGATGTTTACAAAGATGCAACAAAATCAGGAGGTTAAAAATGGAACAACACATGTTGTGTATGGGCACAGACCTGTTTTATTTCATATCATCTCCTCTTTCAACAAGTCCCTCCTGTTTTCCAACGGATTTCACAAATATGTGTATGTTGTTGCTGGGCACAGAGGCTTGAGGCTTTCATCCTATATTGGATGGTAATTACACCTGACAAGTGTGATTGATGTTCTTCCTATCTAGCACTTTGTCTTCATTGTCGGCCGTTTTTATGAAAAGCCATCACCTCACCTTTGGGATCAACAATGGCAAAGTAAAAAAAAAAAAAAGCAACCTGAGATTGCAATTTTAAAATGTGTCTGGACAACTATATAGGACGTGTCCCTTCCTTGGTGAACTAGTGTAGTAAAGGAGCACAGAACTAGAACGACAGGATGAGGTTGATTTAAACTGCACAGTCTAAACGGCAGCATCAATCAGCCTGTGAGAACCTGGTTGATTGTGATATATGACCAGCAGCTCTCACCTGTCACCGCCTCAATATTATGACCACTGAACGGGACGTGCCCTCATACCATCATGGCAGTGATGCTGTGTCTTTGTTGTCTCCACAGTTACCAGTAATTTAGAATTCATGCTTTATTTTAAGGCGTGATAACAAAAAAGTGTGTAATGGTATATGCCATTTCAGATCACAGTACAGGTACACACAACACAGTGCAAGTAGACAAATGTTAACATGATAAAACTGTGTGAGAAATGTTGATCCAGTATTTATATCAGGTTTAAATGCTGATGTTTGGTCCTGAGTGAAAGTTGATTGAACTTCTGGCTGAAGGGGTATTGTAATTGTTTGGTCATCTGTCTGTCTGTTCGTCTGTCCATTCAATGATATAATTGCATTATCTGAAGAATGCATTCATATATCTGCACCAAATTTATACTGTGGATGTCATGGAGCAGAAGCCAATTGAAAGTAGGTGACCTTGACCTGTTTTTTCAAGGTTACATGGCTTTGTGCAGTTATAATACCTTAGTACTTTGAAATATAAATGTGTGTGTGATAAATTTTATACTCAATTTTTCTAATCTAAATTGTAGGGCAGTGATTTTCAACAGAATCTTACACTATATTTAGCCAAAGGGGATTAAAAGTGTGCAGCATGTTATGTTTATATTCTATTTGCTAGGGTCAGAAGATGACAAACACTTGTAAAATAGCAGATCTCAGAAATCAAGATCTTCCAATACAAAAAAGTAAAACAGTGAAATATTGACAGACTGAAAATCAAACCAAATTAAAGCCTTTAGATGAAAAAGAAAGTTAAACCACCACTTGACAATTAGCATCAAACTGTAAAATTATATCATGACTATTAAAATGTTTTTTTTTTTATATATTTGTTACTGAGTCCTTCAATAAAGTGAACAAATGATTTTTTATAAAAGGGAGGCTTTAAAGTTTCCATGTAAGACCACTAACATAAAACAAATTAGTGGGTTACCCAAATGATGTTCATTCACTCATTCATTTTTTGAACCTGCTTTATCCTCACTAGGGTTGCTGGAGCCTATCCCAGCTACTTCAGGGTGAAGGGGGGATCAGTTCATCGCAGGGCTGACATATAGACAAACACCCAATCATCTCACATTCACCCTTAAAGGCAATTTAGATTAACCAATTAACCTATTAATGCATGTCTTTGGATGGTGAGAGGAAGCCAGAGTAACTGGAGAGCCAAAAAATGTTAATTTATAAATGTATAAGAAATATACTGAGATCATCCAAAATGGTGCAAGGTCACAAAAGAACCCAACCCTGATTTGTACGTAACTTACATCTGCCAAAGATACTGTAGCGACCCATGCGTCGCTGTTATACAGCTACTATACAAGGCATGCTGGGGTTTATGTATGTTAAGAGTCATGTTTTTAGGTTATTTGGTTTAAGTTGTTATGTGTTATTAATGTAATCGTCTAGTTTTGTTATGTTCTATTTATGTGTGGTGATTATTTATTTTGTATGTAGGAAGGAACCGTGATCCAGGTTGGCGTGCGCCGCCATGGCTCTGGTTCCTGGGGTCTGTGTTATGCGTACTTGAATTCCTGTCCATGTGATGGCTCTCAAAATAAAAGCTCCTAAATGAAGCAAGAAGTTGTCATCCATCATTCTTCGCTCGCCACAATACTACGCTGGCGCCTGCAAACGGCATCACCGTTGCATAGATCCTTACAACTGAACTAATACTTATAAATTGATTTTTGGTTCTTTTCACTGCCCCCTTAATTAACAGTTTCAGTAGCTCTAGCAGGAGTGAATGTCATAATGCTGGGTCACATCCATGGGCCAATCAGCGTTAGCCACTGTGACCCTCTCTGGAGACAGAAATAAAGACATGATGCATTCTTGCCCACTGTTTAACTGCCCTTCTTCCCTCATGACTGGTAATAAACTAAACATCAGGGCATGGCCGACTTGCTGTAAAACTGTCTCCTGGCCCATTATTGGGGGGGACATCTTGACAGGACTGGGCACTCATCATCCCCTCTAACTCCTCAACACAAGGCGGTCCCCTCCCCACTGCTGCTTGGCCTAAACAGGGCAAAGGTCAGCTGTTCATCACCCAGAAGGATGAGGCCAGGGCTTTCTCCCAGACCTGCTATTATGATATCTCCACTGTGATACAACTGAAGAAAATGCTGCGACATCACCAAGGAAACAAAATGTTGAGTCTTCTATCTAGTTTCCTTGTTCTTATTCTAAACTAACTGGCAATTGTCTGTAGTTTTATATAAGGACTTCCATAATACATTTGCAACATCCATGAGGATGTTGTAACTACGGTGACCATACATTAATATGACTCCACTGTTATGTCAGCTGGAAAGTGGGTTGCGGGAAGTTTGCAAACGGGGTTAGATTTACCTGTGTGAATGAACCAGTTTGAGACAGTTGAGACTCTCAGTAAGGAGGCCAAGGAAGGTGTTTAGGTTGGTATCATTTATCTTATAGCCATAATGTCTCCATTGCTGCTTCCCTCATTCTGTCAATGAATTGTCCCTATCCTCACCTGTCCCATTTGCCCTGGTTTACAATGCAATTTGGCATCTTTTCCATTTTTTCGCATAACACTCAGTCTAAGACCTGGCTTATCTGAGTGCAGACTGACCTGAGAGAACTTAATCTGTTTTAAAGTACCTTTTAATGAATATCGCCTACTCAATTAAGACAAAGTTTCTTTAAGTGCGGTGAAAATGCAGCAGTCAGCACAGATTTTATGAGTGGGCATCTAATCCAAATATCCCTCTGGATTCAGGGAGCAATTTAACATTTCTTTCATATCTATGAATGTTTTGCAGTGGTTGCAAAATTGTTTTCACCCTTTGCTCCAAAGAATTGATGCAAGCGGGACAGGTTGTCATGGTGATATTTTCAGTAATGGTGCTCTGGTTAATGAAGGAACATGTTTGCTAGGTGTATAAAAGATGCAAAACCAGTATAGTCACTGAGGCATGATTTTTTTCCCTAAAGGTAAAGTTTTTTTTAACTCACAATGGAGGCAAAATACATTTTATATGCACAATGCTTTATATTACATCCTGTGGCCTGTATTCTTTGCACCATAAGGCTGTACAACACACCAGCTCCAGTCAGTGATCCATTTAACATTAAACATAAGAAAAAAAAAGAAACAAAGTGTACTGCACCCACTTACACTGTATGTTATATGGAGCTCAATGTCACATTAAGAATAATATTGTGTTCTATTGTGGTAATACAGGTGCATTTTTATATGCAGCTTGGAAGTATTAAAATGATAACGCGCAAAAAAAAAAATGCATATGTGATTTTTTTTCTTTTTTAACACGAGACCCACTTTTTCTTCCAGTATGTTCCTCCCGACCTGTGCATCTGTACCTTTGTGCTGGAACAGTCGCTGTCAGTGCGGGCCCTGCAGGAGATGCTGGCTAAGAGTGGACAGAATAGTGAAGGGGTGAGTGACAGATAGATACCAAACACCGACACTCAGTACTTAAAGTCCTCATAAACCATCATTGCGTCATACATGTTGTTTGAAATTTAAAGGAGGAAGCTATAAAGGAGTTTATTGTAATTAGTGTAGTCTCACTGAAAATTATTTATTCAGGTGCTGTAAAGGGATTAATGAGTAAAATAGACCCATTACAATGGCCCGGGGTCCCTAGCTGCAGAGAGGTCCGAGCCTCAATGAATATTAATGCAGATGAAGAGAATGCCTCTGCTTTAGTGCAGCTTTTCCTCAAATGCCTTGTGAACTTAAATTGTCCATTTGATTAACGCAAAGGTTTGAAGGAAAACAGCACAATAATCCAAATATGCTTGGAGTGTGCAGTATCTACAGCCAAACCTGCACACTTACAGGTAACACGGCTAAATTAAACACTCATTCATCACTGTGACCCCAGCCTGTGATCTTGTTTCAGTTTCCGTCTTTTGCAAGTATGTTTCCTTCTCTTTTTCATAGTTGTAACTCATTTCTATCTTCTATTTTCTGTATAAAATCGCCATCTTCCACATGATAGACACGCGGCCCGGATCGATGGGTATGTTCACCACTCATACCAGTCCCCCATTTCATCCTTGAGGCATAACATTCTAGATTAGTCCCAATACACAATCACCCCCATTCTTCCTCCATCTAACTCCTATAGCCTTTCCACCGTATCATGTCACCATAGAATTTTTGTTCTTACGTTGAAAATCATTACAAATCTGGGTTTATGCAAACACCAGAGGCCATGTTTTGATGGTTGTATGGATTTTTTGTGAACCTAGGGTGAGTAGATTGTGTCTGAGCTCTGACCAAACTGACAGAGACAAATAGTGTGCTGTATAGACTCCCTAATAACATTTCCCACAAACATCAGTTTTCACTTCCCACTGATGGAGGACTAGAACGACACCAATGCTGGATTAGCGTCGGATTAACATTAGTCTTGTCCTTAGGATGGATAGATGTTCATTGCAAAATCATTTGTTTTATGTGTCCTTCCCCCACCCCCCTTTGGATAAGCTTATATTTGTCACAGTATCGTCTTTTACACAAATCGTCTGTACGTTATAAGATGATGCAACAGCTGAGACCAGCATTGTGAAATGAGACAGAAAAGAATTTTAATTGCGCCACAAAAAGCTCCCAGCATGATTTGGAGTCTTCTCAGCATCATTTCCAATGCCACATGGGTAATGATGGTGAGATTTTCCATTAATCCTTAGTTGTTAGGCTTATGATCATTGACATGGCTTCTGCGATAAATGGATGTGCCAGTATTGGAGTTTTGTGACTGCAGAGGACTGTCTGTGCGAAGTCGGGGCCATTGGTTCCACTGTGCCTTTGGGGATTGTAAGAGCACTGGCAGGGAATTATGAGTCACAGCAGAGAAAAAGGGGAGCTCAAAATATTAAACGCTAAATTAAAGTTCAAACAGACACTATTAACTGCCAGTACACCATCCTCGCATCAGTACCTTCACAAGTCTCTAAAATAACACTTAATTTTGTTTAGTTACATTCTTTCTGTAAGACTGCTTGAAGAATTTACTCAAGTCGTTTATTCTTTTAGTATCTTTTCTTAACGTTTCACACTTTATGTGCCTTTATAGCAAATACCCTCAGGGCTTTTAGATGGGTCATTTTTACTGTGTTACTTCAGTGCATTCTCTCCACTCACGTTTATCTGTTTTCGATATTGTCTACCTATTCATCATTTGCTGGCTGTGCTGAAATGTCATTGGAGGAAGCGCCATTAAAGGGGAAATGGAGGTTGAATATGTCTCAGCTGAGGCTTTGAAATCAATACGTCTTTGAACAGATGAGCTTATCAATAGACAGTGGCCGGCGTAAATCGGTAGTTCTGACTGTTTCAGTCCGAAGGTGCTGAGTTACAAAGGAGACGATGTAGGTCTTGAAGACAGTATACTAATAGCAAGTGTAAATGCCAACCCTCATTGCTCTCAGGATCTACCAGCAACTACTCCTTGCTCATCCAAATCTGTTTGAAAAACAGGGAAAATGATGAGTTCAATCAGTCAAAAACATCATCTCAGAACCTCTGGCGTGTTTGTGTTTTTCTTTCTGCTCAGTTCCTGTGGATCAGTTCCACATTTTTTTCTTTGCATGGTTGTAGCTTATTGCACTTCCAAACCCCCATATTATGAGAAACCACAACAGTGCGGCCACTAACACACAGATACATGTCTTGTATACAGTGCTACTGTGCAGTAGCGCTCACACGCCAGGAGGCTGCATCCTGCTAAATGTCATGTCTCTAAATTGATAAGAGGATGTCACATGTGGTCAGGTCTGTCCAAGCAATTCAGAGCTTGTTCCTCCTTTTACACCTCTTAGATCCAACAGTTTTTTCCTTGATAGTTTAGTGCGCTAAGGATAATACATTTGTGCTCAATTGAGATCCTCAAGGTATATTTAATTTTTGGTGCAATATGTTCCCAGGCGTAGAAAATTCTTCCTTACTTTTTTCTTTTCTTACTGTCTGTATAATGCAGTTTCCTGCCATGGAATTAGGAAGCCGCAGGGAGACTTAGGTTTATTGGTTGTGGTGATTGCAGCTGGATGTGCCTCACTGCATAAAGCTCAGTACCTCAGACAGCATAAAGCAGTAGCCAACAGCACAGAAGACGCCTGGAAGCCAGTGCTGCAGTCTGCACAGCACAACTGCATCAAATCACAGGCCAGTTATTGTCCCAGTAGCCAGTCAGTGAAGGAGGATAAAGAGAGACAGAGAAAAGGGGACGTGTTGGAAGAGAATGATAGAGAATGCAGTTTCAAAAATTTCTCCCAGCAGTTATTAATCACTGAGACAAGAATTAGACATATTTTCTAGTTATCTACAGAATCCACTTGTGAATCTTAACTACCTATCATTAGTTTCCTGCAGTCGTTTTGGTTTGGATTCTGTTAACCCTTGTTACATACACATTATTGATAATGATTTTTGATGTAAGATCTTATTTTATTTATTCCAAAACATCCAAAACTTAAATTAAGGCAGACACCATCAAAAAGAGCTCAGGAGAACAACGGTTCTTTCTGAATAATGTCACTCTTTCTTATGTTAATGCTTCCTAGAGGCCCATAAGGAAGGTGAGTAACATGTGGGTTGCTTGCCAAACAAAAACAACAACCAAAAACCACAGCTGTTTTTATATTCCCTTTGCATCTCTAACAGTAGAGATATCATTAGTTCCCCTCCTGCATCTTAGTCATTGGAACCATTCCCTGCTAATATTGACATTGCATTGGAGACTGACAGTAGTTGTGCATCCTTCCCACATTCCTGTAGCCGAAGTGCTGGAAGGATGGCCCTGTATCCTGTTCGTGCATGGATACAGGAGCCAGATACAGCATCTCCTGTGGCAAGTCAGATTGCATGTCTTCATTGATGAGATGGGGTGACATACCCCCCCTCCTCCTCCAGAGATATGTCCTAAGGTCACGCCTGTCATCGTCGGCGAGAAGGTGCTCGCTGAGGTCAACATTCAGTGCAAGAGGTTGGGTGTGGATTGAAGCAGATAGAGCCACTAGGGCCATTCTATCAGGAGATCAAGCTGACATCTAATTACTTGTATGTGTGTTTGTGTGCGTGAATTGTCTCTACAGGCAGCGCAAAGTGGCGGACACAAGACTCTTCTATATGGACATGCCATCCTCCTGCGGCACTCTTTCAGTTCTATGGTAAGAGATCACACGTACACACACACACACACACAAGGATATAAAATCAGTCTCACCTCTGTCTCGCGTTGCTCATTGTGTCCGCTGACCACAGTACCTGGCCTGTTTGAAGACATCAAGGTCGCAGACAGATAAGCTATCATTTGACGTCGGCCTCCAAGAGGATTCAACAGGTAAATGAAAGTCTCTGGTACTGTTTGGTTTTATCCACTTCTTCTGTTTTCACCACCTGTCACTTTGACTGCCTCTGTCTTTGTTCCTCTATCTCCCTCTGTCTAATCTATGCCTCTGACTATCTTATTACTTTTTCTTTGCTTTCTCCTTCCTCCAGCACCTCCGCCACCCCCTCCCCATTCCGCAGATTATTTGTTCATGAGTGAATTTCAGTGCATGTCTTTCCAGCATCTCAGCTAATATTCCCTGTGGAGCCTTGTAGACATACAATGCGGTTCTTTTGTCGGTGCTGATTACATCTCTCTAGGACATTTAATACTCTTGTTGTGGTGTCCAGATACCTGCACTCGCTCCTTATTTGCATTAATGTTTTTCTTTTCCCCCTGGAATATTTATTTAATTAATTAAAATAGTTTACATATAGTAACCTTTTGAGGTTAAAATGATACCCCCCCCCCCCCCCCCCAAAAAAAAAGTAATCTGCACAAAGACATCAAGAAACAAAACAAAAAAATAGTCAACTTAAGAATAAGTCAAAAAAAATAGTCAAAATAAGAATAAGTTACAAAGTTGCATTGCAGATGTAAGAATCAACTGCATTTTATACTATATTTATATACTTGTTCCTAATTGACAATGACACACAATGACAATAAAGGCTTTTCTATTCTATTCTATTCTATTCTATTCTATAAAAAAATGTATTATCTACATTATTATTTATTTTGTAAGATGCAGAATTTAAGAAGTTACTTACCTTGGTTGTAACAGTTTATGTATGTGCACTATAGGTGAGGCCTGTTGGTGGACCATCCATCCTGCCTCCAAACAGAGATCTGAAGGAGAGAAGGTGCGCATTGGAGATGACCTCATCCTGGTCAGCGTGTCCTCTGAGCGATATCTTGTAAGTACATATCCATTTTGATCCATAAAGCTGTTTTTAATTTGTGTGTATGTGTGAATCCAATGTAGAGGTCTCAGTTGGACATAAACTCTGTTTCTTCTGATGTGACAAAATTTCAGATTATCCCAATCCTGTTAAAATATACTGCTCTCTCCCCATGACCCCTCTCCAGTAGGAGAACTTAAATCCCACTGAATGCTAAAAGCAACACATTTTTTTCCCTTCACCAAGACTGATAACAAATACATTAAGCAAGCTTTGATTTGCTCTGGAAATGTATGGTTTTGGGGATTATGGTACCCATGTTGTTAAGATTTCTTTAGACTTTTGCGCATACCATTTTAAATTATATTTGAGCTGTTTCTGTTATCACTCCCCTCACATACTGCATCATGATTATTTCCATTCTGTACTGATGTATTGAATTTTTTAAATAGCAGCACACTTCTTTTACTGTTCCTATTTCTGCTCACAATACTTAGCATCATAGCACTGTGCTTTGGGAAACATCTTCCCTGTGATCCGTGGAGTAGGCGACAGCAGCCGGGCTGTGTTTATCCACCCATGGCAGTAGGGGCATGGCCAGATGACCACTGTCACCTTACAGTCACCAATGTCAATCTGGTAGTCTGTCCCCTTCTGTCACCCACACAGTGGTGAGTGGGGACATGTAGCACCTAAGGGCTGCACAGTGACTCTGGGGAGGGAGGATGATCAGGACACAGCTGTCATAAAATTTGTTTGTTGGACAGAGAGTCTTACTCGGCTCAAACTGTGGAAACACACAAGTGTACACACAGTCATTGCACAGCTTTATAAATCATCTGTATAAATCCCCACAGACTCAAGGCATCTGCCAGTCAGTTTTATGATTCCCTCAACACCTGATGATAAACCGATGTGTTTTCCTGCATCAGCAGTTATAAACAGCTGTAAACTTCAGCCAAACCCTGTCTAAAACTCTACCAAACTTTTCTTGTTGGTCATCATCATCAAAGTGCCCCCAGGTTCAGCTTACAGCAGAGGTGTCAAACATATAGCCCATGGGCCAAAACCAGCCCACCAAAAGGTCCAATCTAGCCCATGGGATGAATTTGTGAAATAAAAAAATTGTACTGAAGATAATAACAAATAAAAAATTAAAATTAAAAATAATTTTAGTTCAGGTTCGACATACAGACGGATGTGATCTCAAAATACTATCATAGTAATCTATAAATAAGGACAAATATAAATGTTTCTTTGTTTTAGTGTAAAAACAAAATTACAAGAAAATGTTTACATTTACAATCTATCCTTTCACAAAATATGTAAATAACCTGAACAAATATGAACATTAAATGTTTTAAGAGGAGCAAAATTTTGCTGCATGCTGTGTGTATTTGTAGATCCACTGTGATCTGTAAGTTATAATGCATATGTGTAAATGATAAAGTGAGGCATAATTGAAAAATTAAATTAAATTAAATTATACTTATTTTTCTTGCCAAATTTCAGATTGTTCACGTTATTCTATTATTATTTTACTGGTTCAGCCCAGTTGAGATTGTATTATGGTGAATATGGCCCCTGAACTAAAATGAGTTTGACATCCCTGGTGTAGAGTTTAACAAAAATGTTATATATAGATTCCTTCTGAAGGATCTTGAAATCCAGTTTACAGGAGTCCATCAAAAAACAGAAAAGTATTCATCTTAAATTGGATTTTAAGATTGTAGTATTTGATTTATAGGTTTGGATAAGTAATGAAAAAAGAAAGGAAAGTATGGAGAAATATCTATGTTACTGCGGTCCTTTGTTTGACTTTGTACATTTTGAAAATATATGGAGTAAACTTAAGTGATAGTAAAAGCTGTGTGTCATTCCCAGAACAGTCAAATGTTCACCACTGTGGAGAGAACACTCCTACACGGAGCTGTCTGCACATCTGGAATGGAATCCAGATATCCAGAGATTAATGCATTTGAATGAGCATTATGTTTGTACATTTGTAAATGCATTTGAATAGAATATAGCATGTACTATTAGATGGAAAAGTGGTCAGATGTGATTTGAAAATCTACTAGACATTTGAGATCGGAGTTGTAAAGGAACCCTCAGCTGCTCCATCTTCACTGATTTACTGTGGAGCGCAGGTTCTGTTACTGGTACAGAATACTACATATGACTAAATAAAGGTTCCTTTTTTTCTGTTCCACAGCATTTATCCATCTCAAATGGCAACATCCAGGTGGATGCTTCCTTCATGCAGACTCTGTGGAACGTCCATCCCATCTGTTCTGGTAGCAACATAGAAGAAGGTAGAGAAGCCACTCAAGATCTCAGTCACAATTTGTTCAGTTTTTTCAATATGGAATTTAATACGTTTTCTTCTTCACAATCCAATACATATTGAATTAATTTTGTTTTTACTAGTGTGCATGGAAATTGCTATATTGTCTTGTTCACCTTTATTTTTTAATGTATTAACTATTTTAACTAATTTATTTATTATATTTTGAACTTTTGGGTCATATAGGATGTTTAACTGTCATGTGTGAATGGACAGGTTCTGTGTTCTGTGTTCTATGTTTTGTGTTCTATGTTCTGTGTTCTGTTTTCTGTGTTCTATGTTTTGTGTTCTGTGTTCGTGTACGTGTTTGTGGCTGTATCGTGATTGCTTTGGTGCTCCATCTGCAAATGAAGTTCCTAATGGATAAATAAAGTGTATTTGATTTTGATTTGATTAATTTTCTCTGATATTAGTTCCTTGTACAAATAAAATGTTTTGTTCGCCTCAAAACAAATAAATGAATGAATGAATATTTTGTGAACAGGTTAAAGCTCCGTAAATATAAAAACTATGCTAATAATGATAATAATAAGAAGAATAAGAAGACGGAAGTATCCATCCATCCATCCATCCATCTAGTATCATAGAATTACCCATTACATAGTATCCTTTCTTTGTCTACTGCTGTAACGTGTGTACTGCTTTGTATTTAAGCAAACATTTAATATTACAACTTTAACATGAAACTCCTGTACTTCCTCCTTCAATAGGCTATTTGTTGGGTGGCCATGTGATGCGGCTCTTCCATGGACATGATGAGGTAGTGACCATCCCAGGATCAGACCAGAGTGAAGAGCAGCAGAGGTGTGGAAAATATCATGCTGGCAAATGTAGAATTAAACCAGATTACACTGCAACATCAGGGGTCACACCTTAGTGATGGCAACACAGCTACAAAGCAAATGAGCTGCTAACTGACCTGTGAGCTTTCCATGGTGCTTTAGCTCTGGAAAAATGTCTCTGACCAGCATGACACTTGGCTCTCCTGGGAGCCAAAATGGCTGCTGTTTTATTTTTATCCACATATAGCTGCTTAGTGCCAACTCAGATAAGGCAGGCCACAGAAAATGGCACAGTAGGCTTGAAGTGGGTCAAAACAGTGGGTGAGGTGCATACACATTTGGCCAGGTGCCAGGAGATGTGTGTTCCTCCTGCGCACACATTTAGGCACACACATATGCACACAGACATACACTCATGGAGTCTATATTTAGAACAGTACGTGGCAAATATGGGGGCGGGATTAGATCTGAATTTTCAGCTTTGGCATTTCTCCTACTGTTGTCCTTGAAAATCAAAAAAAGAAGCACGATTTAAACACGTCTTAGATTTCTCTGGAGCAGATCAAACACACTCCAAGCTGTCAGCAAGCATGATGAGTGATTTCTTTTATCTTCAGTCCCAGTCACCCATATCTCTGATAGACAGTGTAGCTATGGGTTATCAGGGCACACATGTCTCTGTTTGAGGGATGTGATGCTGTTGCCTGTGGAGTAAATACTGCCTGTGCTTCTGTGTGTATGTGTTTATATGTCTGGGTTGAACATCCTCCTGGTGAATATCAGTGTGACAAATGAGAGCAAAGAGGTGGTATTCATCTGAGCCAGAAGGAATGACCTTGACAGTATCAGTAGTGGCTAGACGTTTAAAGCATCCACAGACAAACCACCCACTCATGCTCCTTTGGCATCCCCAGGATAGTCAACTATGAGACGGGTAAAGCTGGTGCCAAGGCCAGGTCCTTGTGGAGGCTGGAGCCACTCCGTATCAGGTAGGCTGTATTTACTGTAAGTCAAGTTTATCTTTTCCCAGACTTCCGAAGTCTTCCATTTTTCTTTCTTGTCTTTCTTTCGTTTTCCCTCACATTTGTGGGGCTGAATGTTGTATTATTGTCTTTATGTTTCTTTACATTTACATTTTGTCTCAACCTTGGCACCTGTCTATTTTAAGGCCCCGCCTATTGCAGTTAAAACATCTTTGTGATGTGACCTTGTGAATGTGGTAATAAAAAGCCCTTCCCTCTAGAATTAAATATTTGTTGTGACCACATTTTAATGCTATTTTATTGTAAAAATTCTGACTTGAAAATGTACATAATTAGTGAAATATCTTCAGCTATTTACTTATTATTCAACACAATTGCACGACACCCTGGATAATTAACAGCTGGCAGCAATGTTTAGATCAGCTAATTATTGGATAATAGACTTTCAGGGTTTATAGAATTCAGCTCTCTCTGTATATTTGCATGCATGTGTCTTGTGGTGTGTGGGTGTGACTATTTGTGTTTCCATGGTGACCTTGACAGCTGGAGTGGGAGCCACATCCGCTGGGGCCAGGCCTTCCGATTGCGACACCTGACCACAGGTCACTACTTAGCCCTCACAGAGGACAGGGGCTTGGTGCTGCAGGACCGGGAGAAGTCAGACACCAACTCCACTGCCTTCTGCTTCAGAGCCTCCAAGGTTAGCACTCGCACATGCAGATATTCAACAGCGCAAGCAGATGTTTTTTTTTACTCATCTTTGTTCATCAAGGTGACCTGTGTTAGAGTGGATCAACAAAAAGCTGCCATATTAAACGTCAGCAAGAGGGTGTTTCAGAGGATCAGCTCTAATCCTCAGTAATGATTAGCCCATTCCCCAAACATTTATTTCACGCACAATAAAAATTACATTTAGAGTTATTGATTCAGGAAATTTAACCAAAAGGATAATTTAGCTGAACTTGACTGAGTCTCAGTCTCAGAGTTTCCAGATATGTTTGGTGAGTATTTGACAGTTAGTGATCCCAGCATATAAGGCTTTATAGCATGTATTAAAGCTCAGTTGTGTGTCCCCAGTGTGATGGAGAGAACATTAAAAACCAAATGTTGCTGACATTTGTGAACACAAATCTCTAGGCATTAAGTCTTTATGTGTACATGACACACTGACACCTCTGACATGTTCATTTTCTCTTTCTCTATGTAGGAGAAGCTGGAGCAGAGCCCCAAGCGGGATATCGAGGGGATGGGGGTAGCGGAGATTAAATATGGGGACTCGCTCTGCTTCATCATGCACGTGACCACGGGACTCTGGCTCTCCTACCAGGCACCTGATGTCAAATCTGCCCGTCTGGGTCCCCTCAAGAGACGAGTGAGTAAAGACAAACACAAGCACATACTGTTCCCTTCATCAACTTAGGATGCAAAACATATTCAAAAACAAATAAATGTAATAAATGAATCAGATTCCTTGGAGCAGATAATTATTTTCGGGGTAATGAGTTGATCAAGTTAGGTGATTGTCTATTAGATTATATCTCTTCCTCAACTAAATATAATGTGTATTAGATTGTTTTGCTTCCTCAACTAAATATAAACGCTGTCCCTGGCCACTGTGAGAGAAGTGATGGAGGTGAGCATGTGATTATGTGTGTGACAGTGTGTCCTCAATGTCCACACTGCCAGATAGCCTGTAGTGTCAGCACCTGTGTTCTAGACATTGAGTCTTCTTGCTGGCTGAGGGTAGTTGGAACTCCATTTAATGTCTTGCTCTGCCTTCATTTTGTCAATTTTATCCTCTTTCCTTAATGTCCTCCGAAGGCGTGCCTTCATTCTGAAGGTCACATGGATGATGGGCTGACCCTGCAGCGCTGTCAACATGAAGAATCCCGCGCTGCACGGATCATCCGCAACACCACACTGCTCTTTAAGCGATTCATCAGGTATGATATACATTGTAATAACGCTGCTATTACTCAGACAATGTATATGCGGGAGTAAGTCACAGCATAAGCACACAAATTGTCCAATTAAACCAAATTATAGCCCACAGTTATCTTAAGGTTCTTTATTACTGTAATCTACAAAATTTCCTGTCATCAGTACATGTTACGTAAGCGACACACTGACAATGGTAACGTAATGAATTGAGATGATAAAACGAAATGAGTCTCCAACTGCACCAGGTCACCAATTTACAGATGAAGTCTAAAAAACCAGGCACTTCAGTGCTCTACAGACTCATGCAGTCCACATAGTCGACGTCTAATGTCCCTCCAGATTGTGAATCACCCAATGGAAATTTAAGCTATGGGCTCATGAGTTTTGACTGAGTGGGGTGCCAAAGCCTTCGACAGCTCACTCAGTGGTTCATTCATGCGTTTCCAAAATGGCAAACAATGCAGCGGCGCCACGGCTATGCACGGCCAGCTATGAAAAACGAAGCCACGGAGCGCGAAAGTGGATGCTTCCTCTGCCCTTATTTGTTATCAAACGGCCTGCTGTCCTCTGGGTCTGACTTGGGGCTCTCATGGCAGGAACATGTGAGAGTCTGTCTGCCTCCCCCTGGGGCTGTGACACATACATCTCCCCTCACCCCTCCCACGCTTACAACACAGAAGTTATTTTTAGCAGGCCAGTGGAAATCAACGTTTCAACATGGACGAACCTGTGGGCTAAATATTGTTTTAGTCATCACAGCCTCTCCTCGAATCTCGCAGTCAAAGTGTTATTATGAGGGAATCACTGGATTTAGGACAAACGGGTGCGTTTTAAAAACTGTAAATACAAAGGAAGATAATTGAGGGGCTGCTATGATCCCAGTTGGTCTTCTGTCATTACAGCTTTGACTTTGTTTCTTTTTTCTCGCTGCTAACAGAGACCTGGACTGTCTGGGTGTTAAGAATAGGGCACTGGTGGCGCTGCCTGTCGAGGAGGTGCTCCAGACCTTGAATGACCTCATCACCTATTTCCAGCTCCCTGATGCTGAGCTGGAGCACGAAGAGCGACAGATCAAGCTGCGCTCACTTAAGAACCGCCAAAACCTCTTCAAACAGGAAGTGAGTTTCATGCATCAAACTCATAGCCCTGGAAATATCAATTAATAATATCAAAAGCTAATTTGCAGTGTAGCAAAAATATTATACGGTGGAGAATTTGACTCTGAGGCAGTTTTAATGAGTGACTGCACATGTGAATAAGCTGAAGGCAATGGCAGACTTATAAAAGACAAAGTATGAAAGGCTAAAGCAATTGATTCCTTGTGGTGTGTTTCAATGCCATCTTGTATTTGGAGTCATTGCTTTTGAAGGTGTCAGCAATTTTGTTGTTATAAGTTTTCCTGAGGCAGGCATGAGTGCACTAAAACTTTCTGCTAAGCTTCTAGGCCCTAAATTGCTTTCATCAATTACAAAATGTCAACTGCCTTACTGAGGAAGCCTACGATGTCAACTATCCAAACTCCCTTTAACAAAAACAGGCTTCCAAAACACGTCAGTCTCAAGATATCCTCAAGTTAATTTGAATAAATCCAAATTAGTTCAATGGAATATTTGCATTAAAAAAAAATCATGCATCATGTGTAATTTCTGCATAATATTTACAAATTATGCACCTTTCAGCAATTCATCTTCTGTCTTATTTACCTGTCTCTCATTAATAATGTACCAAAATAGCACCTTTCTGTCCTGCCCCTGATATATCGCATTTAAAAGGTTAATTTTTCACTCCAGACAGCTGAGTCATGATTTTCCCTACCATTATAAATCATCTGTAATTTCCATTTTGTCTTTTCGGTCCTCCATTTAGCATATCTGATCACTAAAGATATTCTTCTGTAGCATTAATCACCATGCCATGACTACCAAATGGGACAGGAGAGAGCCATAGGGCCACGCTCAGAATGGTCAACTAATTGAATACTGCAGACAGAGATTTCTAATTAAGCTCTCATTTTAATGACACCGTGTCATTATTGCTTGATTAATGCCTGCGTCTTAATGGAAATAATGTTTTGTTTTTTTTATAGCCTTTGTATACTTCCTTTACTGTATGTAAATATGAAAAGGTTCAATGCGGCAAAATCCAAATATTTTGTTTCTGTTAAGTATGTTTTCACTTTATCTGTACTTTCTTTTTAATTTTACCCCCTCCATTTTAAAGAAAATGTCTGTACTTTGTGCTGTACTTTAGCTTTATCTTGTACTATAGTATGTCTTCTTAACATTAAGACTAATTTAGAAAAGAGAAATAACCTCTTGGCATATTGACAAAAGAAACAAGAGAGGGATATTGGATCATGTATGTATTTTGATGTCTGTTTACTGATTTGAGGTTCAGTAACTTTCCACAGAAAAAGCCAGTGTTATATATAGAAGAGCTTTTTTACTTTTACTCTTTAAGTACATGTCAGAGCTTCTACTTATACTTTGAGTTGAGTGAGTTTTTTTTTATTTTTTATGCAGAAGTACTATATATACTGATTGAGTAAAGAATGTGTGCACTTTAACCACCTTTACACAGACACTCAACGACCTCTTTATTGTATACATCCTGCCAGTGCCATGTGTACCTAATATAGTGGCCAGTAACTGTATACACTGCTGTAGCCCAAATGCTTGATGATCGCATGGTTCTAACAAGTGGTTATTTGAGGTTCTATATTAGCTTAAACCAGTCTGGCCATTCTCCCCTGACCTCTGGCATTGCCCAGAGAACTGCTGCTCACTGAACATTTTCTCTTTTTTCAGGCCATTCTCAGTAAACCCAAGAGATGGCTGTGCACGAAAATCCCAGTAGATCAGCAGTTTCTGAAATACTCAGACCAGCCTTTCTGGCAGCAGCAACCAAGACACATTCAAAGTCACTTAGATCTACTTTCTTCCCCATTCTCTATCCTGAACTGCAGCAGTTCATCTTGACCATGTCTGTTGTCTAAATGCATGGCGTTTCTACATTGTGGTCTACAAGTTATTTGAGTTAACATGCAGTTGAATAGATGTACCTAATAAAGTGGCCAGTGACTGTACATTCACTTTTTTGGTCTCTGTTGTTCTAGGGAATGCTCACTCTGGTGTCCAACTGTATCGACCGTTTGAACGTGTATAACAGTGCAGCCCACTTCGGCGAGTGCGCTGGGACGGAGGCAGGAGCAGCATGGAAAGATATTCTCAATCTACTGTACGAGCTACTGGGTAAGAAACTGGTGTTCCTATTTCACATTTCTTGAATCAACCCCACAGCTCTGAGTATGAAGGTTCACTATTGATAAAGAACACTGCTGCCCACACACAGATGCATATATAAATCACATGTAAACACACACACACACACACACACACACACACAGAATATGCAAATATTACCACAAAAACACACTGGGAAAACAAGCAATCGTTCCACTATGTTTTGTTGTTTGTTAATGGTTTTTAAAGTAAATATATGGTAAATTAGTGTGCTAAATGATGAGTCTCATGGCATTTTTGTAATATAGAAATTAAAATTTGTTTTAAGACTTCAACAGCAAAACTAGACTGAGATACTAGAAACCAGAGATTTTATTTTTCATTGTTCAGGCCGACTGACAGACTAAAAGGGTAAAATTAATACACTGCTTCCCTTTGTATAACTCTGTTTGTTATCTGTTTAGATTATTTTGTGTGTTTTCATGTCTATTTTGTCTTTAAATGCACATATATGAAGCCTGACCCCTCCCTCTTTTCCAGTATCTTTTCCTCCATGTTCAGTTATTTAATAATATTCCTCCTGCTTATCTTTTCTTACCCATTATCTTTTTTCCTTCTTTCCAATCTAAATATTTACAGCTATGGGATTTCACAAGCATATGAAAAACACCCTGATTTGACTGATTATTATTGCGTTATTTAATTTAAAATTTTCCCCCTTACATTCTTGTGTCAAAAACAGGAATGTGATGGATTACAGTTTATGTTTCTTATAACATGTACAAACCATCTTTGAGCATATCAATGAAAATGATCTGCTTTTTTCCCTTTGTATACAGCATGAAAGCTGCTTTAAGTGACAAGTCTACAGGGTGCAGAATCAGTCATGATGCAGTTTCATATAGTCTCACACTGTCCCACAGACACTATTTTGTCTGTCCTTCTTTGAACAATGGCCTTCATGTCCATAAAAATGCACACATTTGCTTTTGCTCACTGTTGCTGTGCTCTCTATACTTCTATAGCTCAGCGTCTTTGTGGTGCCTTTAACCTCTTGCTCTTGTAGCATATGCTCTGTCAGATATAGACATATCTTGCTAAAAGGATCTGCCAGGGAAAAATATTTTGGTTTTTCTTGCTCCAGCATATCCTGCAGTCGTCTAGCGTACAGTGTTTGCCTGAAACATTGCATTCACTTGCTGTGACATAAAAGACAAAACTAGTAAACAAGCAGGGTTGTTTTGCTTTCATAGCTTGGTTATGTCTTATTCTTTAGAAGACAGTAAATGTAGCTCACATGAAACATTGATCTTTTATCCTGCCATGCTGAACCCCCTCTGCCCTCTAAGTGTGTCCTTCACACCCTTATTTACACTGATTTCACCCCCTGGCTTGTATTAGTGTTCTAGCCACGTCTCTCTTCCCCTGTTTTCTCCTCCACACACCTGCTGTGGTGCAGCTAAGTGGATTTGGGATGCCTCCCTCCTTTCTTCTCTGCCTGCATTGGTTGACCCTGTCTGATTTTGCGAGGACATGTAACATGTCCGTGTCTATCTGAGCTTATATGTCTTCTCTCCTTTTGTGTCATTCCTTTTTCTCTGCCTTAAGTATCTTCCAAATGAATATGTATAAAGATGTCAAAGCGGAAATACATTTTGTTTACATTTAAGGTGTCTACCTTGGGTTGACATTGTTTTGTGCTGTACTGGAGGGACTCCATAAGGGTACTTTAGAGAAAAAAAATATTGTCTTTTTTGGAAATTGTGAGTCACGTACATCTTCGTTTCACTTTACAGCTGCGTTAATCCGAGGGAACAGAAACAACTGCACACAATTCTCTAACAATTTGGACTGGCTGGTTAGCAAGCTGGAAAGACTGGAGTCTTCTTCAGGTACCGGTGTTATCATTGTACTAAACTTCCTAAGAAACAGCATTTTGAGATACAGTGCATTTTGAGAGTCAACATTCTTTTGATTGTAATCCAGTGCTCTTCAACAGGGACATATCTTCAGTACTTCAGAAACACACACATCTAAAAAGTGCCTGAAATGTAAAGGATGTACCAAAAAATAACGTGGTGGTTGTGTGGCTGTGACAGAGTTCAGGCAGACAGCCCAAGCTCCACTACTACATACACACTCACAGGCCTCTCGCCACACGTAACCATGTCCTCCAATTTAGCGGCCTTTATAAGCTGCAAGAATTTCCCAGCTTTCCCTCTGGCACTGCTGCAGGCTCTTTAAATTCTCTCAACCCAGTATCCACCTGTTGGCTAACTCTCCAATACCTATATGTAAAATATCTGCAGAGGGTGATGATACCAGAGCTTAGACCCCCAACACTAAATGTGTCTTGCAACTGTAATAAATATTCTAACGTGACATGACTGATTGAAATACTATATCGAGGTGAGGAGTGAGGTATGTCCTCTGGTTTGCCTTTCTCATCTAACTAATTGATGAATTCATGCTTGCATAGGTATCTTGGAAGTCCTCCACTGCATTCTAATCGAGAGCCCCGAGGCCCTCAACATCATCCAGAGAGGACACATCAAGTCCATCATATCGCTGCTTTACAAACATGGACGCAACCACAAGGTGAGAGTAATGCTGCAGATGTCAGGATGAAATTATTAACGTTTAGTCCCTGTGAGCGTAATAATAACTGGACCACACTCTACCTTTAGAAAGGATTTGTCTGTAAAGGTTAAAAAAAAAAAAAAAAATCAACATTCCCTTGAGATTTAACACTTCCATTTGACTGTGAGTAGAGCAAAAAAGGGAATATAATATATAACACAAACAGATGCATACCAGTAATCACTTGGATGAAGTTTTAGTCAAAAAACACAAGTGTCTGTTTATCTTGTATCCAGTCACCTCCAGTTCTTCCCTTGTTAGGCTCACTGAAATGGTTCACTGGATGCACATTAATTCCCATAACAGTTCCCTTTGGGCCTCTTTGTCACCTCTTTATTTTTTTAGTTACTAATTCTTTCTGCTTACCATCTACTGGCATACAACTTCCACCATGACAGAAGTTTGAGGAGGTGGTAACAGCATGACACCATTATGGATCAATCAGTTTAACAGGAAAATGAGATCGGGAGCAGACAGTCAGTGAGCTCGGGTCATAAATCAGCCCGGATGTAACATTTGGCAACAGACGCTGCAGAAAAAGGTGCTCTGGCCTGTCACCTTTGGCTGAGCCTCCTGGCCCATTTAATTCAATGGCTTTGTTAAGCTAACATCAAAGCGGATATTATTGGACATGTTTTTGCCCCCTATAAGCATCTCTGAGTAATTATGCAGCAGTTGCATGAAAAGAGCTGCTCCCTGGAGCTGCAACCTGGACAGTGATTAGAGACAAAGATAATCAGTCATTTCTTGAAAGGTGTGGATTCATAGCCTCAGTATAATAGAGAAAATAAGGGTCAATATGTAATCAGCTGTTAGAGGGCTGTTGTGCTTTTCTTCTTAACTCGCTTTATTGTTTTTTTTTCTTACCTTTTTTTTTTCCTCTATAGATTCTGGATGTGCTCTGCTCCCTTTGTGTGTGCAATGGTGTAGCTGTGAGAACCAACCAAAACCTTATCTGTGACCATTTGTTGCCCAAGAGGGACTTGCTGCTGCAAACTCAGCTTGTCAATGACGTCCAGAGGTTAGAAAGCAATGTACTCACCATGCCCTCCAGATGTTTTAGTCTTTAAATATTTATATATCTTTTAAAGTAGTCCCTGATAACAGGAATTAAAGTGATGACTTAAGGAAATCTCACTTTAGGAAATGAGTCAGTATGGGTTTTTGATTATACCTACTAGGGCATTAACTGAAAAGCCAGTTTGTTGATTCCTCGATGTCTGTAACACAAGTCAATGTTACTTTGGAGGAATCGACACATGTGTTATTCTCTCTTGGCCTCCCACAGTGCGTGAGCTTTCATTCAGTTCATGTTGATACTCTCATCTTTCTACATGAAAACATGGAGCACAAGTAGTGATGCATGGATCAGCCAACCCAGGTCCGGTTGGTGCAGGTTCAAAGAATGCAGGATGGTCAAATAATTCCACAAAAGGGGGTTGAAGAAAAAAAAAAAAACACCTGCACATCACTAGTGCAAGGACTGTGAAAGAAGAAGACGACTCAGAGTAGGAACTATGGTCTGTAATGTTCTGTGTGTGAACCATGGAAGCACCAATACTGAATAATACTGTGGACAGACTGTGTGTTTGGATTATTCTGTTCAGTCATTTCATGAAGACAAACTGTTCTTTTCTCTAATACACTGTGCATCTTGGCTGCCAACATCTTAACCCTTTTCCACTTCATGTTAGCCTATGTTTTAGATTCAGAACTTTATTTTTCCCCTAGGGACAATTCCGAGTTTTGTTTTGGTTAGAATGATTTGAAGGACTGTTGATGCTTGTGTCTCGTTTTTTTTTATTCTGTTCTTTATTGTACATGGTTCATGTTCCAGTGAACATTAGTACGAGTTGCTCATTGTTGAACAGCTGTGTGCCTGTAGTGTTCCTAAGCTGTCAATGTGATGACATCATCACATGATGAATCGACTTTGACTTCAACTTCGACTTTATTGACAAATAAGTCAGTCTGAAAATATCTGAAGTCACTAATGACCGAATACTTACTGAGGTCCTACATAAACACTTTCATCATGGAGACATTTTCCTCAATTCATGTGTTTTGAGTGTGTTTATACGCTTTATTCCTATTTTATATGAGTATTTCATAGCAGTGAGTCACCTCTGATTAAAACCATTCCTACACAGCTATAGTTTAACATGTCATAAATGTGTTGTCCTATGGAGGCATGCTTAGTCAAATTCAATTGTATGTGTGTGATGGTTTATATTAGTATGACCATTCTACCATCCCACTGGGAGTCATCTCATTGGTGCTTTACCTGTACTTGTATACTATCTTATCCTCAAATGTTTAGCAAGACAAATAACTCAATATTTTTCTTAATACTTGGAAAGGGATCTCCTTTGTTCTCTCTTATTTCAATATATCAACTTTTTCCACAGGAATTTCCTGAACCAAGACAAGAAAGGAATTAAAGCTAATTTAATTTCCTTAGGCCTAAGGGCAGACTCTTTTGTTTAAAAAGAAAAATAAGAAAACTGAAACAATATAGTATTTCTCATCTAATACATCTAATGATTCCCTGTGTCTCTTCATTGCCAGTATGAGACCGAACATCTTCCTGGGGGTGAGCGAGGGTTCAGCTCAGTATAAGAAATGGTACTATGAGCTCATGATTGACCAGGTCGACCACTTCGTGACCAGTGAGCCTTCTCACCTAAGAGTGGGATGGGCTAATACGAAGGGCTACGCTCCATACCCTGGAGGAGGAGAGGGCTGGGGGGGCAACGGAGTCGGAGATGACCTCTACTCTTTTGGTTTTGATGGACTCCACCTCTGGTCAGGTCAGTGTGAGTTGAAAAATTATTGTGACTGTGCTGACGTCGTAATGGAGCAGTGTTTTTAAGATGAATAGTAATGCTGGGTTGTAGCCAGGATCTGTCTAGACAGAATCGGTTCCCTGCAGAGACGGTCTCCTTGCCCAGAGTGTGTGTATCTGCGTGTTCATTCGAGTGTACAAATGTATCTTGTGTGTGTGAGAGATGCATGATCTGTGCCAGCATCACTCACTGGGTCATATTTCACATAACTGTATGTGTGTCCTGAACAGGTCGTATCCCGCGGGCCGTTGCATCCATGAACCAGCACACCCTGACCTCAGAAGATGTGGTGAGCTGTTGTCTGGACCTGGGAGCCCCTAGTATCTCTTTCAGGATTAATGGACAACCGGTCCAGGGCATGTTTGAAAATTTCAACACAGATGGACTTTTCTTTCCTGTCGTCAGCTTCTCTGCTGGGGTCAGGTGAGTGTTTATTTGTGTCTCCTCTGTCTCAGGGAAACACTCAACTGAATCCTCCTGATGATGAATGAGATACTCATCTAAGCAAAGACAGATAAGACAGACAAACTCCAGCCAAAAGTATTATATATGTATTATATATACTCACACAAACACTGCCTGCATGAAATCCACCTAATCCACCCACTCATCGTGGGTCAAATGCAGTAAACCTCAAGGCCTTGAGATCGGACTACCCCTATAGTCATCTGTTACCATGGTGACATGGCAGATAGCATGACTGACAGGACCTAGAAGGAGAGTTTCAAGCCTCATCAGTTTTTCATGATTCTATGATTGAATATCTTCGTAGAACAAACTGCAGCTTTCAGTCTACGGAGCCAGAGACACATGAAGAGACGAGACTGATTTCATTTGGTGATGTAAGACATGTGAAAGTGAATTCAGATACCCAGAGCCAGATACAGATGACTTTTTGATGTGCACAAAGAAACTACTTGTGCACTCGAGGACTATTTTGTGACCAGGGCAGGTGATGTCCTGGAGTCACAGCTGGTTGCCCGGCAACGATACAGTGACGACAAGACATCAGGAAACAGGACAATACATCTGTCTCTCGTTGTTTTCAGTCATTAAATCTAAGTTAAATGATGCATTCACACAAACCTTAACATGCTTTACAGGTCAATAAATACCTTAAATACTTCACTTTACATAATAACACAGTACATACTGTAAAGTGAATCATGGGTGATATGGTGGTGCAGGGGATAGCACTCGTGCCTCACAGTAAGAAGGTCCTGGGTTCAATTCCAAAACCATCCATCCAAAGACATGCACTAATACATTAATTTAAATTGCCCATAGGTGTTAGAATGATTATATGTCACCCCTGTGATGAACTGGTAACATGTCCAGGGTGCACCTGCCTTTGCCCTCAAGCAGGAATAGGCTCCAGTGACCCTAGTGAGGATAAAACGGGTTCAGAAAATTTATGAAGTAAATCCAAAAATATTATTATTAGAAAGAATTATTGTGACCCACTTTAACCGGGGGACTATGGTTAGTTACAGTTAATATCCCATGTCTGTGCTTAATGAGGCTTTGTTTTGTTTTAATAAAACTGACTTTCCCAAATATAATGTCAAGACTCAGTACTAGTCAGCGATCACCTACTGATAACTATTAGGTTTCCTGAAAGATGGAAAAATGTTCTGTACTCTGTGCTGTCAAGCTTGTCATCATTCTGATGACATTTCAAGATTTTATTCTCCGAAAGGATATGAGTTTGTTTTTGCTCTTTAAACAGGGCTCCATGCTCTGTTGCTACATAATCCTCCTGATTTTGCACCCAAAATGCTTTTAAAACATTTATTTATAATTTGACCACAGCCTCCGTAATTGTTGACTGCGAAATAGGTAGAATAAATACACACAGGAAACAAAAAAGGTTTGAAATTACCTCAAATCACAGAAATGTTGATTTCCACCGGACTAATGCAGTATTATTAGAGTACCTCTGTGTTTAGGAATATATGGCAGGTAATTTTCTACATTAGTGTTTATGATAATAACAACCCAAACACATTGAGTTTTGTTTTACCTGTTTTGTCATAGTTAAACCCGTTGTAACCATTTTATTGCTCTATTAGCAGTTAACTATGCATTTATTTACTATTTAAAACCATAAAAGACGATTAATAAATCATTTATTAAATAAACTTCACCAACCCAGGATAAAGCAGCACCAAAAAAACAAAGTGATTTTAAGTATTTTATGTTATCACAGTTAGTTTTACTTCATCCATTAAAATAAATGTGACTCTACAGATTTCTAAGTTATCCTACCAGAATTTCACACATCACCACTTATCTGTGCTTTTTAGAGACAGCTTTCACTAAATCATATGGGAAGTGCCACGTTTTGACATGTTTTGTGTGGGTTTTGTCGCCTCTCAGATTGTACATGAAACTGACCCAGTGAACAGGGTTAACATCTCCGTGGATTTGAATGTGCCAGAAAATGACAGCCCCACATCTTGACTGCTCAATAATTGAGAGCCGCAGTCAGAATGGGCTCGGTGCGTCACGACTACTACACGAGCAGCTATTTTAGTCAGCCTCAGGAGAGCCTCTTCACAGTGATGGCCTGAGACTTCTTTTTTCAATCTCTGAACTAAACTCATTGCTGTTCAAGTAATGGTTTTGCATAATTGACGCAGAATAAGCAGAGGAAGAGCAGTTCATTTTCTTTTCATCAGAATCTATCTATTTATCACCTATCAATAGTTTACATAATAACCCAGTGCTAATTTCGTGTCAGTTCCAGAATGACTTTCTCTCTCTTTAACCTTTCGTAAATAATTTATCACCATTTATCATACATTTATTCTCTGTATTTTACATTTTTCACTGTAAATCATGCATTTTCTTATATTTAATTTCATATACTTAATTTAAATGCTCATGAAAGGTCAACGTAAATTAAAAAAATGATATCAAAACAGATAAAAATGAAGAAAAAGTGTCTTATTAAGTAAAATTGATCATTAACTGAACATAAACCCAGTGTCTCCATCCAACTCCATGGGTTTTACTGGTGAATCAATGTTGTAGAAGATGACAGTGTTTCCATAGTAACTATGGAGCCTCTGAACATCCAAATGGGTCATATCTGATGATCATGAAAAGACGACAAACTGCATTTTACACTATTTATTTCCATGTATTGATAGGATTATTGGATCAACATGTCTTAAACAGCTTACATCAGTGGATAGTTTTGTTCGATGGTAGATGTTTGAGTCTTTATTGGTTAAAAAACACTTATATTAGTGTCTTCCATGTATTTTTTTTATGATTGTTGTTTGAAACTAATTTTAATTTTTAATGACCCGTCTTTCGTGTCCTTAGGGTGCGTTTCCTGTTAGGTGGTCGACATGGGGACTTCAAGTTTCTGCCTCCATCAGGTTACGCTCCATGTTATGAAGCTCTCCTGCCAAAAGAAAAGATGAAGGTGGAGCCGGTGAAGGAGTATAAGAGGGATATGGAGGGAGTCAGAGACCTGCTGGGTACCACACAGTTCATGTCACAGGCCTCCTTCATTCCCACACCTGTGGAAACCAGCCAGGTCAGATTATTTGTATTATCGTTATTATTGTATTTTAATTGTCCCTGTCTGTACCTCCTTAAATCACAATTGACTAAAGGAACATGAATAATCCTTGAGACATGACTTAACTTTATGATAAATTGTTCTGTATTGATCATGATTTCCATAACAATACCCAAATATGTTATGTTTTGTTAGCTTAGTATAGACACCTAGATGTTGAATGTAAAACTGAACGGTCTAGAGATTACATACTGTAGGTAAAATAATCAGGAAACCATGGATACAGCTCTGCGACAAATATAAAGATCCATAAAAAATATCTATGAGAAATTATTTTTACAGAGTGCAAATAGGGTGTTAGATTGGTAAACTAGAATGATTGCCTACAACTGAATCCAAGCTCTGAACTTTGTGACTGTCATTTTTGATTATTGTGGGTTTTTTTTGTTCATGTATATCCTGTTTCTTTGTGTGGATTCTTCATTTTGTGGATATTAAAGTTCAAACTAACCTGACCTGACCTAACATCACCTTATCTTGAATCTCTTTCCAACAGGTTGTCATGCCACTGCACTTGGAAAAGGTTCGGGACAAGCTGGCTGAGAATATCCATGAACTATGGGGCATGAATAAAATAGAGCTGGGCTGGTCTTATGGCAAGGTGAGAAATATGGGCATGTCTTAGAATAAAGCCTAATCACTCTGGATCGGAGAGATTAAAAGCATACTTCATGCATTTTGCCATGTTTGTGGAAAAATACACATTTTCTGAACAAATTTAAGTTAAAAAAAAAACAGCTTGAATTACATTACTTGTTAGCATTGTTAGAATTTAACCATCCCAAAAGCCTGTTCGTCATCTTGCTTTCTCTTTTATAATTTGCGGTTCACACCAAAAAGAGGGTAAGTGGAAAGAACACACTCATTTTACATGTTCAACTCCATACCATTCATGTAGAAGCCCCATTCCAGTTTGTTTCCAGGTAGCAGAGTCATTGTGTTTGTGTTTTAGAATAAAACATGATTTATACAATATTGTTTCACCTAAGGGCAGAACAGGACATTTTTGTAAAACAATAAACCAAGAGGAAAGGCTGTTTAGAATACCTGCATCTGTTTATTTCTCTACAACATGAAAGTCGACAGATGTCTAAATCCATTCTTTGTAGACATTACCCCTTATCCAAATGTACATCCTAGGGTCAACCAACCAGCAAGTATCATAATGCATAATAAAACAACACCCGGAACTTTGTAGATTTATCCATCTCTTATATATAAAAGTCTCCTGGATTTTCTTGGTTTGTTGTTCTATACAATAGCCAAAGTGATCTGTTCTGCCTCACTGTCCTACAGGAGCACATGACACAATACAAATATATACTATAAGGGCACTGAGTAGAGCGTGTACCTCTGCCAAGGTCCCAGAGTTCTGTAATTCCATCAAATATCCTTATGCGCTAATGCAAGGGAAAAGGAATAAAAGGTCAAATTTAATGGATTAGTCCTTCTTTATACAATACCCTTTAATTGTAATCAGTGCATTTTTTTGTAGTCTTACTGACAGATAAAACAACAAATAGTGCATTAAATTATTTCCTTGGCAGAGGTAACAAGGAACACAGCTCTTATGTCTATAATACAAACATACATATGAGAATCCTCCATTTTCGACCCTTATAGCTTATATACAATATATGCACAGTAGAACTGTACATCAAAAATTCTGTTCATTTTACCCTGTGCAGAACAGTGTGAAAGAGTGTGCAGATGTCATATTAAAAGGTTCTTTTAACATTCATTGCTGAAATGTTCTAAATTTCAGGTGCCACTTGTCACCTTTTTGGTACAGTCTAACGTGCTGCTTTTCACAATTGAAATATTCAGCACGTCTGCAACAAGAATGGATAAACTGCACCTTTTGCTCCACCTTTAAACTTAAAAAAAAAGCATGCACATACAGTACATCCAGGGTTTTTCTAAAGTGGAGGAAGTATACTTTACTTGTTGTCAGTCATGTCTATATAATACATACCTCATTATTCTAATCAGATATTTACCCTAATTCTAATTACAAATAAATAGAAAAAATGCAATTAATAAAATAAATGTTTCAAAGCATGTGGTTGTAAAATAAAAATTAAAAAAGTGTCTTTGATGCTTTAGCAATGTTAACATAGTGTATTAATATTGTGACAAATGCTATAAAAGATGTTTATTTATTTATCTATTTGTTTTATTTTATTTTATTTACCTAGGCAGGTCAATTGAGAAATCAAAGCTGTACATATTATTGAATGTAGAAGAGCATGTTGTTATTTTATAACTCATTATGTAGGTCTTTAATATGTTTTACTTTGTTTCAACAGAATAGATGGTGTGTAGAGGAATATATTTATCTATGATTTTTTTTGTTTTTGTTTTTTAAATTAACATCATAAATAGAATTCTGTAGTAAGGAAAGCTGCCAGAGTAGAGATTTTCCATAGAGTACTTGTACTATTCACAAAAGAGCTGGCTTGTGTTCATTGGACCCACGCACACAGCTGTACCAAGCCCTGCATGTTTTCTTGGTAAACATCCACCATTGCCATGCCGCCTCCTCTGAGCAGCATTGCCAAAGGGATTATTTGGCGTAAAGTGCAGCCTCAAGAGAGGCATTACACCTCTCACTTAGTATTCCAGTCAAACACCTTTCTATCTCCCCCAAGAAAACATGCTCCCCCTGTTCCTCTTCCATAGCATCTTCACTAGAGTAGACTGTCTTATCCCTGCGACTAGAGGTACTGTTTTTAGACCACATTCCTGTCCTTTTGTTGGCCCACAAAAATATCACCTTACAGAGCTGCGTATTTCATATGCAGACTGCTACTGTACATACAGAGTGAGTGTGAGGCAGCGTTTCCAGCAACAGAGAGAAGCTGATTTTTATTTTTTTTTTGTGTAACTTTTTTCTTTTAGATAAGGGATGATAACAAGCGGCAGCATCCATGCCTGGTGGATTTCTCCAAGCTGCCAGAAACAGAAAAGAACTACAATCTGCAGATGTCGACAGAAACTCTGAAGTATGTTGAGCATATGGATTGATTTTTTTTTTTTCTATGATCCATACTGTTTCTGAAAACAAGAGCAGAGAGAACAAGGGAACCAATAAAAAACATTGAGTAAAAGAGAAGCTGCTTATTAAAGGTGCCCTGCCACACAAAACTGTTTTACTTGTATTTTTTTAAAAATATGTTAACCCTATAGGTGTTTGTGTTATGAAGTGAATTTGAAAATAAACCCCTTCCTCCTCTGTCTGCTATCGCCACTGAAAAGAAATGAGCAGAGAAACCAGGTCAATTAGAAAAGCTGGTCAGTGTGATGTGTGAAAGCTTGAGCCCATCATTCCTGGGGGGCTTATAGAGCAGTGGTGGGGACCCAGTGGATTCAGGTTAGAAGTTGTGAAAATACTGTTTAAGGTCATAGAAGCTTTGAGTCGGATATTCAAAGCATGTTAAGTTTCACTTTCAATTTCAGACAGTTTCTCTATTTTTTGTGCAGGGTAAAGGATGCTGAAAAACAGGCTCTCATTGGCTAACTGTTAGCCAATCAGAGTCAAGCAGATTAGCATGTTGAATATTCATGAGAACTGGTGCAAATGGAGCTGAGTCTTCCAGCAGGCGTTCTATGTTCCATGTTAGAATGACTTGAAACTTAGTAACCAAGGCTTTTTTTTCCCCACAAAAAATGTTCCAGAGTTCATGGTAGAACTTCAGACCTTACCAAAAATATACTGCAATACTTTTGAAATGTGTTTGAGTGAATGAGTTTACATCAGTTGACGTTTTTTTTGTCTGTGATAGATGTTTGGGTCTTTATGGATTAAGACAGTACAAAACACACCCAAAGTCTTCTTGTGTGTGGGTGTATATGTTTGTGCTTTAGAACATAATCACTGTGAAACAACCTGCAAATAACAATTTATTTACCTATTTCACAGCTTTTTTTGTTAATGCCACTCATCCCCCTCATTCGATGTATTGTTTGTTTGATCGAATGGCCACAGCCTTTTTAAATAGAATAAGACAGAAATGTTTACATATTTTACCTTTAATCCGTAATTACTGTCATAATTAATAATGTCTGAAGGTAATAAAATAACCTACAGCTGTATTCAGGGACATAATGACGCTAACATGAAGGTCAGGATTTGCTGTGTTGCAGTTTTTGCTGACAGTCTACAGCCTCCATTTGTCAGGGCTCTGCACAGCACTGGATTCTGTCTTATAACAGCCCCAGTGAGACCTATTACAAGTGCTTTACATAAATGCTCTTTAAATAATAAAAGAGAACATTTAGCTTTGCTGTGATTAATCTTGATCCATGGCAATTTGATCAGGGTGACACTGATGGGTTTGTGGGTGACATCAAACTCATTTTTTTCCCCTCTGTCCTTTCATAAGGTGTGAAGAAAATTTGTCTGAAGGGTTTCACACCCAGTGTATTCAACTGGGTACTCTAAGGGCTTTTCCCCTTCACAGATTACAGCACGCACAATTGAAATCATTATGACTGTATAGCCATCTTGTTTCAATACTGCATTTGCATGAACTATCTGTTTAATCTGTGAATATAAAGGTGTGGATCAAACAGGATCAACTAATAAGTGTCATTTATCCCCTTACTTGTGGTGTTTTTCCACACAGGACCCTGCTGGCACTGGGCTGTCGTGTAGTTCAGGTCAATCCAAATGCTGAAGATTCCCTCAAAAAGATCAAACTTCCTAAGAAGTAAGTCTGCATGTTTACGTTTATAAATGAAATTCAGACCACATTTAAGAAACAGTCTATGAGAAGGCAGTTTTGCACAGAGATTCATGTTTCAACAAATTAAACCTCACCACACTGGGCTTGTGTAGAGATCAAGTGTTCAATTAACAGAGGATGATAGACTGTAAATATGACAAATAAAATCACACACTAGTGTATTTCTTTTTTATTGTCATGGTTACCCATTTATCTGTTCTTAATGTGCTGTATGTCGGGTTATAAAACTAAGTTTGTGTTTTTACCTTCAACAATTGAGAGAAATATTGTCTTTTTTCATGTAGTTATATGATGTCCAATGGTTATAAGCCATCTCCCCTGGATCTGTCAGACATAAAACTGACTCCAGGTCAGGAGCTGCTGGTGGACAGGCTTGCAGAAAACGCACATAATGTGTGGGCCAAGGACCGCATCAAACAGGGATGGACGTACGGCATACAGCAGGTACAGCACACTATGTATTTCATGTACAGTCAAATGGAAAAAGAGAATGGCAGGAAAAAAAAAAATGGAAAAGCACCCACTAATTGTCAGCGTTGAAAAAAAGCAAAGACAATTAAATAATTATGTTTGCCTAAAGTGTGTCAGATATGTAGGATTTGTTTCTTTTGTCTCCAGCTTTGCCTCTTTTTGTGGGCTCAGTTTTGCTTTCATGGTTCATTAATTTAATTCCAGTAGTTTCTGCAGCTGCAAGCATATTATGGAATGATTTTGTGTCAGTGCTGCTATCAAGAATTGCCTATATGTCTTGTCATGATCCTAATAGACGTATAATAGGGAAAGTAAGAGGCATATAAAAGTAATGCATGATGCTGATGTATTACTGTTATATAATTGAGTGAGTCTAACACATAACTGAAACACTGGCAAACAGATATGTGTATTTTACAAGTCTAACTAATATTAAAGGTTGTAAACTAATTATGTTGCTCCACAAATCTGCATGAATAGAGCTATTGTGATACTTCAAGTGTCATGCCACAAACCCTAGTGGGAGTGCTGCTGGAAATGACACAGGCCGGATATACATGGTAAGCAGCAGTAGCCCAATAGCAATACATGGCCAATTAACTTCTCAATTACTGAGATTGACAGCTCACTTGTAACAAACACAACAGTTGTTGGACTGATCAGGCTCCCATGAGCCAACCTACAGTTGATGAGATGAGCAGTAAAAAGATGCTTGACATTTTTTCTGACTGTCTCTGTGCTCTGCAGGATGTGAAGAGTAAGCGCAACCCTCGCCTGGTTCCTTATGTTTTGCTGGATGAGCGAACCAAGAAGTCGAACAGGGACAGCCTGCGGGAGGCAATCCGCACTCTGATTGGCTACGGATACAATATTGAGCCCTCGGACCAGGAAGGCGGTGAGTTTCACGCATGGAAATATGCCTATTAAGACATACAATTTTTCTAATTATACTTTTCTAATAGGGGGGAAAAGCATTTAGGTCCTGTCAAGTGTGACTTCATTTTCTTTTGAAGATAAAGCATTCTCCCATCCTCCACAAGTCTACATTGGAAAGGAGTAGTGTTGTGAAATGAGTGCTTTTAACTGCACACAGCTTTCAAATGTTGCTACTTTCGCAGGTTCCATTATTGATTTGTCTTTGAGAGGGACGTTGTAATGGAGCAGTTTTTTTTATTCAAGTTAAATCAAATCAAATACAGCTCGCACAAAGTCTTCAAATAACATTTTGATCATCTCTCTGGTTGTATCTCTCTCACCCGATAGGACAAGTGGTTGAACGACTCAGCATTGATAAGATCCGCTTCTTCAGAGTAGAAAGGACATACGCAGTGAAAACTGGGAAATGGTACTTTGAGTTTGAAGCTGTAACAGGAGGCGACATGAGAGTGGGGTGGGCCAGACCTGGATGTAAGCCAGATGTGGAACTTGGCACAGATGAGCTGGCATTTGTCTTTGATGGATACAGGGTAAGCTCAGCTCCACCTACACTGCACCTTCACACGGGGGTCCAATGACTCACTGCTTACGTTTCTGCTTGTACATGTCGTGCTCACAGGGCCACTGTCTGAACATGGGCAGCCGTTTGTTTGGGCGGTGCTGGCATGCCGGAGATGTGGTGGGCTGCATGATCAACATGGAAGACAAATCCATGATCTTCACCCTTAATGGAGAGATTCTCATTACCACTAAGGGCTCTGAACTCTGCTTCACCGACTTTGAAACTGAAGATGGTGAGAAAGTGTAAATGTAGATGTGATGCGTTCCCTTAGCCCAGCTACGGCCCCGTCATACAAGCCTGAGGTCGGACGGTGTCAGACCGATACAGTAATTGTAAAGAGTTGTTGGTCGACTTGGACATCTCCAACTCATCTTTTAATAAAGCTTCACATGCAGAGTAGGGTGCATTAACCTAGAGTGACCATGCTGAGGATCTAAGTGAAAAATAAGTGGCTCCCTGTAACGAAATCACCCTTATTTAATGTGACACTTGTAAATTGCTTTTTGCTGGGATTGATTTTCTCTCCCTCTCTTGCTGTGTGTGCGCGGATCCCTCACTTTTCTCGTCTTCTCTCTTCTTCATTTGCTTCCTTCTGGCTGTCCTTCAGGGTTCATACCAGTCTGTAGTCTTGGTCTGTCACAGGTAGGCCGTATGAACCTGGGAAAAGATGCTAGCACCTTCAAGTACTACACTATGTGTGGCCTTCAGGAGGGATTTGAACCCTTCGCCGTCAACATGAATCGAGAGGTCACCATGTGGTTCAGCAAGCGTCTGCCAACTTTTGTCAACGTCCCTAAGGATCACAACCACATTGCAGTAAGAGCAAAATAGGTGAAATACTAATGGTTTGAATAAAATGGTGATCAGATGAGTAATAAAAAAACCTCTCTTTTTTTTCAGGTTACTAGGATCGACGGCACCATCGACAGCCCCCCATGTCTTAAAGTTACGCACAAGACGTTTGGTACCCAGAACAGTAATGCTGACATGGTATTTTGTCGTCTCAGCATGCCTGTAGAGTTCCACTCCATCTTTAAGTCCAATCCTGTTGCAGACATGAATGGAATACATGATGAAGAAGCTCTTAAAGTCAAACACAGGTGATCACCGTGCTGCTATCGGGTCCGATCAAGCACTAACATGTGGATTATATGTTCAACAGTCCCATGTCATGTAAGCAGAGTAATTTATATCCATGTATTATACATATTTGAGCAGGTATTTATACGCACTTTCACATTATGTGTAACAAAATTTGGGGAGATAACATTTTTTGGTGAAAGATGTCAAATTACTGCTCGGTACATCAATTTTTAAAGCTTTACAAACATTGAAAACATGTGGTTCTCAGCAGAAACTAATATTAAGTAGGGGAAAACATTTTAGAAATTATGTTCAACTATGATGAAAATAGATTTTGGAGTAAAATATTGAAAAGTTTCTCTTTTATTGACATGAGAATGTGGTAAAACATGGACAGGTTGCCATAGTAACAGATGGACGACTCTTTACCATTGTATGCATCACTCAAACTGTTGACTTATTTTTTAAACCAATAAGCCAGATATGATCACATGCTTTATTGAGTGTATTTAATGCTAACACAGTGTTATTTACAGTAGTAGTGGTCCAAACTGATATTGGTAAATAACAATTAAAGAATAATTTCTCTGTAGTAGTTCACAGATAGTTTTTTTTAAAAAGTGACAGATTGAATACTTTTTAAATAGAACTTTTAGCATCAAATTCAAGCTATATTTTTATGTCAATTGTTTTATGTACACTCGATAAAATAGGGTGTAACATTATTTCGGCTAGATGTATTTTAACAAGGATAACAGTTAAAATAGTCAAAACAGAGATCTTTACCTAAAAAACGAGCTCATTTGATAAATGATGTGTGCAAATGTTCTTTTTGCTGATTTTTACTTTTGCTTGATCTGACCCTATTGTCAATCTATAACACCTGCAGATTTGCATTTTAGATATACTCTGCCTTTGATTAGACAATATTATCAGTGTTGTATAGTAACAAAGTAACAATACTTCACTACTGTACTCGAGTAGTAATTTGTACTTTATTGAGTATTTTTTTTATTCTGTTTACTTTCACTTTTATGTCACCACATTTCCTAACTGAATTGCATACTTCTACTACCATACATTTTTAATGAACAGGATTGTTACTCGTTACAAAAATAAATTAAAGGAAATTTGATGTTTTCACTGCTTAGATTACTGATGACTGCAGCAAAGTCAAGCAACTAATTTGTTGAGTCTAAACACATAATGCAAAACAAGTGCAAACGACGGTCCAGACTCAACCTGTTGGTGATCTGTTGATGGGAGCAGCAGTGTAATATTCCACATTCTGACTCACTTTGGTTGTTATTAGCATGTATTTGTACTCTTGCTTTTGTGATTGCTTTCTTAATTATTTGAGTACATTTAATTGTAGATTACTTGATATACTTAAATACAGTAAATACTAGATACTTAAATGACTTTGAGTAGTATTTAATTTACTGACATGAACTTCTAAAGTAATTTCTTGCTCCTGTACTTCTACTCAAGTAGAGCTTTCTAGTACTTTATACAACACTGAATATTCTACACTTATCTTATTGCACACTTGATGTGTTTTTCAGGTATCCATTGAGATCTGTGAGGCACAGTGAAGAAAGTAGACGAGTGGATTACAGCAGCATCACAACAGTAATATATTTTTTGGTTTCTTTTGGTCACAATAATTAGAGTACTGCCATTCCTCTTATACTGTATATGTCATTACAGTATTACCATTCGGTAAGGGTCTTCGCTGGTCAGGACCCTGCTAGTGTGTGGGTTGGCTGGGTCACCCCAGACTACCATTACCACAGCAATAACTTCAACCTCAGCAAAAATCGAACAGTGACTGTAACGCTAGGTGATGAGCGTGGTCGAGTGCATGAGAGGTAAAGTCGACTTCCTGCTGTTACACAATTGTTTTTAGCATTTATAGTAAGTCCAGTCATGTTTTATTAACTGTATTATATATGACATAACAAGACTAATGAGGGATAATTTGCACTCTGATAGTGTGAAGAGGAGTAACTGCTACATGGTTTGGGGGGGTGAGGTGACCAGCACTGCACACTCCTCTAGTCGCACCAATGTGGATCTGGAAATTGGATGCCTCATAGACCTGGCTACTGGTCTGGTGACATTCACTGTTAATGGAAGGGACATATCTACATCATACCAGGTAATGAACACTGTTGGTGAGAAACAATTACATGATACATAGTTAAATTTAGAAAATAACTGTAACTGCAATCGGTTTAGTGCAAGTGAAAAATATACAATTAAATATGGTGATGATGATATAGTGGTTACATCCATAATTAGTAGCTTTTACTGTGTGTAATGTTATTTTCTTTATATATATATATATATATATATATATATATGTGGGTGTGATTTTTTTTTTTGTTTTATATATGCAATGTGTACAAACATATCAATATACCAACAGTATAGAGACATAACAAAATGTACGATGAGAAGGATAACTTTCTTACGCAACAAAAAGAAAAGGAAAAAGAAAACAGTCAGTGTGCAAGGTCAATACAGACAACTACATTAATTGTTTGGTGTAACAGATGAACTGATATTATCTAAATATGGATGTCAATTTTTCAGAAAGGTGTTTTATCGTTTTCTGTGACAATAACTGATTTTTTTCAAGAGGGTTTAAACCATTCATCTCAAAAGACCACCTATCAGTAAGAAGAGGGCAATCAGATTCCCATGACACCACAATGCACTTTTTGACCAAGTAGCGCAACTTCCGTGAATTTGAGTTGTGCATTGTTTAGAGAACCGTGAATCCTTGTAAAGTTCCCTAGTAAACAAAGTCCAGGGTCCACTGGACCATTAACCCCTGTCATGCTGGTTAAAGTGGAGCAGATATCAGACCAGAAAGGCTTCATTTTCATACACAGCCTGCACTGTAGAAAGGAACCAACTTCAGTATCACATTTAAAGAACTGAGTATGGTTTTCTTTGATTACCATCAGACTTTTTTGAGATTTAAATGCACAGTTTTGTTTGTTTGCTTGTTATTGCTCTTTTAATATTTTTTTTGATACAAATTAACAGTATTCAGCTTTGATTACTTGAAGTTTTAATTAAATTCAGTTTTATTTATACAGCATCGATCATAATACTGTACATGACTATTTCAAGGCTCTTCTTAAATGCAGTTCAAGGACTTCAAATAACTGTAGAGGAAACCCAATAAATCATCCTTGAGCAAGCCCATGATGACAGTGAATGGGTTGAAATGATGTTTCTAGGGTTTGTGCACTTTAAAATATTTGTTAGAAAAGTGAATAAAAAATAATCAAATGTAATTAATGTCATATTTTAAATTAAGCATCCCAAAAGCATAAATATTGTATTAACTAGGCTTATTATATTTTCAGTTTTTCATGATTTAATAAAGTAAATATAGATGATTATAGTCTAACGTCATCTCTGTAAAAATGCATAAGGAGATATGGTCGTGTTTTTTCATGTACGTCAGCACAATATCTATGATTAGATATTTTTACTTCCCAAACCTACTTTACTTTCTCAAATGTCGTTGTTGACCTTGTGTCTCTTCATATGTCATTTCACGTTAAAGAACAGTGACGTATGCATTGTTAAATCCCAGACAGAGAATTTGCCTGCTCAGAAAGAGGTTGAGAACTATATCTCACGGAACCTTTTGAAGGGTATAATCTTCTTATGTTACCCCTTCACTGAAATTCAGTGACGCTTCACCCAGCGCTGAGTCATCCTGCCTGCCGACACTCTTAAATGATCATGCATACACACACACACACACACACACAGACACACTAAGTGGTGGAGATAAATGATTCATTATTAAGCTGCTTTTTGCAAGTCATGCTCTATCACTTCCACTCAAGCTTTTCATGTGCACCTGTGTGTGTGGACCCGTTCGTCACATTCTGCTCTTTTCTTTGCTGCAGGTGGAACCAAACACCAAGCTTTTCCCTGCTGTGTTTGTGCGACCCACCAGCCCTAACCTCTTCCAGTTTGAACTCACTAAAATCAAGGTACGTCCCTTTAATTGCACCCGCTGTTGTGTAGAAACAATACGAGTCGTTTGATAATGAAAACCACTTGGAATCGTTCTCTCCATCTTTCTTTGCTTTCATCCAGAATGCCATGCCGCTGTCATCGGCCATCTTTAAGAGTGAACATAAAAACCCAGTCCCTCAGTGTCCGCCGCGTCTAGACGTTCAGACCATTAATGCCGTGCTGTGGAGCCGTATGCCCAACATATTTCTCAAGGTGGAAACGGCCCGTGTTAATGAGAGGCATGGCTGGGTGGTCCAGTGTATAGAGCCCCTTCAGATGTTGGCTGTGCACATACCTGAGGAGAACAGGTACTGTACATTTACACAAAAAACATACACTACATAAAGTCAGCTCAATGAGTGTTGTTATTTATTGTTAATTATTAATCTTAAACTTTTAGACCTTCAATTCCCAAACTATGGCCTAGACCCAGTAGAGTAAAGGCCAAAAAAAAATAGCAACATAATGATATGATATGAGAATGTATTGCTCTTTTTTTCTTTTTTTTTTGTGCCTTTGTCTGTTCAGTTCAGATACTGTGTGCGCACGACTCTATCTCTTACAAATCTGGGCCTGCAACTTAATTAATCTGTAGTTGAAACGTTTATGTGAAATAGATAGGTCTTCTATGATTACGTCACTCTTGATGATGTGAATGATGTTTAAAGTAAAGTACAAATACGAGTGTATACATTGTGTACGTAAGTGTACATTGGCTTGAAAGGTATTTACTAAAGGAAGCTTAAAACTCAACAAATTGAACAAACTTTTACTATTAAAACATGAATATATATTAAAAGGCAGAGTTTTTACAGTAGTCTTTGTGTATTTTAGTGTTGATTTTAATGGGGACTTGATGGGGCGCTAACATTAACTGTCACAACATTCTGTTATCCCACCCTGACTCATTTCTTTAGATGAGTTGGGAACAGTTAAAAAACTACATATTAAGGTAATTCATTCATAAGCTGAAGACGTTTTAGACGCCCACTATGGACTGTTATATTTTTGTTGACTTTTTAAGGCCTCAGTTTATTTATATCAGCTAGTTTTCCAAATGCTGAAGTGCTTTTGTTGTTATTTAGAGGCACTGATGTGTGTAGAAGCCTTTAAAAGTATAATGTGACAATGTATGCCAACATGCATAATTTACACGCCCATTGTTTACTATAGGTTCTGTTTTATGCAAGATCATTTTATTATTGTACACACCATGATACTTCCATGACCATCAGAAAAAACAGAAACAAAACTGATTTCACTTGCTTTCATGTTTTGTTTCATCCTAATTTTTTTTTTTAATTTTATGGAAATGGTAAAATAACATTACATATGAAATGCTGGTCTACCCTCTTAAGTAATCTATATCAGAGCATCAAAATGTGTTTGTAAATGATGTCCTTTCTGTTTTTTGTTTTTTTTTTCCCACAGGTGTGTTGATATCATGGAGTTGTCAGAGCAGGAGGACATGAGGACGTTCCACTACCACACGTTGAAACTCTACTGTGCGCTGTGTGCTCTGGGAAACACACGTGTGGCCCATGTCCTCTGCAGCCACCTTGACCAGTCACAGCTCTTGTACACCATTGACAACCAGTATTTGTCAGGCATGCTGCGTGAGGGCTTCTACAATGTCCTGATCAGCATCCATCTGGAGACAGCCAGAGGAGCACGACTCATGATGAAAGATGAGTTTATCATTCCTGTCACGGCGGAGACACGCTCCATCCGCCTCTTTTCTGATGCTTCTAAAAAACACCTCCCACCTGGGGTTGGACTTAGCACGTCACTCAAACCCCGCCTCAACTTTGCTCCTCCCTGTTTTATCACCAACAAACGGGAACAGCATCTGTACAGCCCCCAAATCCCACTAGATGCGCTAAAGGAGAAAGCAATATTAATGTTGACAGAGGCCGTTCAAGGTGGCGGGCACCACATCCGAGATCCAGTCGGAGGATGTGTAGAGTACCAATTTGTGCCGATCTTAAAGCTCATCAGCACTTTGCTGACGATGGGAGTTTTAGGTAGTGAAGATGTTCATAAGATCCTGCTGCTCATTGATCCGAATGTGTTCAGAGAGACACGGGAGGAAGGGGCTGCCGTGGCCACAGAAAAAGAAGGACTTAAAGGAACAGAGGAAAAGGCAGTTGAAGCCGGAGAAGAGGAGGCCGCCAAAGAGGCTAAACAGCCAATGAAAGGCCTCCTAGAAAAGAGGCTTCCTGAGCCCGTCAAACGTCAGGTAAGTAGCACGTAAAAACAGCTCAAACATCATCTTACCTTAATGTCACTGAAGGTAAATGGCCAAACATGTGAAATCAATGAGCATCCATAAGTGCCGTGTCACCGCATAAGCCCAACAGAACTGCGCTGTAAATCACACGCTTAATAACTGCTCCAGTGTAATAGAGCCATTCAGAAGTTAGTCAAACATGAAATGGCTCTGTCTTGTTTTGAATAAATGATCTCATAAATGAAAATGTCACTTTAATAAGCTAGATCATGTGAAGCCATAAGGCTGTTTGTATAAATGCTGTCAGACGTTCTCATAACAGCTGCCTTTACATGTACAACAGTGATGCAACACCAACGTCTCCTCCCCCGGTCTGTTCTCCAGATGTGTGAGTTACTTCATTATTTCTGTGACTGCGAGTTGAAGCACCGCATCGAGGCCATCGTGTCGTTTTCTGACAACTTCGTGTCCAAACTGCAATACAACCAGAAGTTTCGTTACAATGAGCTGATGCTGGCCCTCAACATGTCTGCTGCTGTGACTGCAAAAAAGACCAAAGAGTTCCGCTCACCTCCTCAAGAGCAGGTGAGTCGACTGCAGAACTCAGAGGAACAATGTAACGCCAAAGGTGATGTAGAAGTCTGGAACACAGTTATACCAAAAATACATTAAACAGTTTGACTTTAACAGCCAATTATCTATTATAAAATGACAGATTCATCTAATATGCAGGGCATCACTTGAGATGTCCATATGAGTGACTACAGGGTAAGGAGAAATTATATTTAATAGGATTTATTACCTCCGCCAAGGAGGTTATGTTTTTGCCGGCGTTTGTTTGTCTGTCTGTTTGTGTGCAACATAACTCAAAAAGTTATGGATGGATTTTGATGAAATTTTCAGGATTTGTTGGCAA
>JAPSES010000105.1:10488037-10498867 GCA_029822895.1 Maxillicosta whitleyi | reverse complement strand
TTTTTCCCCTTTCCTTCCCTTCCTTTCCCTTCCTTTTGTTTAATTTTTCTCCTTTTCTTTCTTTCTTTCTTTCTTTCATACTTTTCTTTTGTTTACTTTTTTCTCCTTTCCTCTCTCAGGTGATAACACCTCAGTCTATTTCACTGTCAGCTTTGTGGGGAGGTACCTACAACTTATCTCCCCCACCTCCAGTGAAGTACAGCTTTAATGCATTGTCACTGGTGTTCATCTTCTCTTCTTAGACACACACACAGACAGACACACGTTTCACACACCTGTACTGTTAATCATCTGGCACAGAAGAAGTGGGAGTGTGAAAAACAAGGGGATGAAGTATTGGACTATGTGATTACAGGCCTGTTGGCTGCACTGCTCTGTTCAATCCATCTGGTCACAGGAGAGAAATACTGGAGATGTAATAGCTTGTGACTGGCCGGTGAAATGGTGGACACGGTTGTTCTTTACTCGGGTGTACACATTTGTATTTTATTTGCACTGAATGTGGAAGCACTGATTTCCTTTGGGGTATTATATACTAAACATAGAAGGTCTAAAATGTTTACTATCTGCATGCTTGCTTACAGTAACAAAGTGAGCAAGCCTGATTATTTTTCTTTTGCTCAATTTGCTTCATAAATTAGAGGTCATTTTTAAATATAGGACATGTAGGGTAAAGAAATTATTGACAGATTATTTATTCATAAATATGTTACATATTTTTCGATGAGAAAATCTTCTCAGTTTTTTTTTTTTTGCATTACAGTTACATTTGGATATACTCTGTGTCATTTTCTTTGTTTTGACCTTGAGCTCTGTATGTCCTCCAGCTGTTAACCAACCACTACGAGCAAAATTGGAAGTATTACTGTCTCCCGTCAGGCTGGGGCAGCTATGGCACAGCTTCTGAAGATGAACTTCTGCTCACCAAGAAGATCTTCTGGGGTGTGTTTGATTCGCTATCCCAGAGGGTAAGAATGTCATGTCCCCATTTAATTTTATACAACAGAAAATATGTATGTAAGTATGATTTATAGAGATCTATGATGAGAAATAAAATATTATACTCATTACTATGCTTTCATTAGTGTATGATCACTTCTAAATGAGAACTGCCATGTTTTCATACATGTGAAGGTGATGTATAAAGTAGGCCTGAACAAACATTTGTCCTTTTTTTTTTGTTTAATGGCAGGCGACAACCAGTGTTAAGGTGTATTACCATTACCTACTATCAATCACAGAGTGATCAAGTCAATTTATTTATTTATTTTGCTTTTTTTTTTACATTTTTAGTTGCCTCTGTAGGGGCGGGGGAGACTTGAGGCATTTCATTGGTACCACAGCATCATGCACTCTTGACCTTTATGCTTTATTGATATTTCAATAAATCCTCATTACAATTGTAATTTACATGTCTGACAAAAGACTGACCTGCACAACATACATGTAGTAATACCAATATGTATTACACTGAATCCTTTTTTACAAACATGATTTACCCTTACATAGGTTATCTAATTCATTATGGTCTTGATAAACATGTATGTATATGGGGATTTATTGACATAAAATAACCAAAGTTGTGTTTGTGATGCAGATGGTCGTACTCAGCACATCTCTTTAAATGCACACTCATGAAAGGGGGTTCTGCACAGGGCGGTCTGGAAACATCGATATCTGGATCGCCTGCATTGATCCAAAGCCTCTACTATGCTGGTTCTTCAGCTTTTAGCATGACTCTTCATTAATGTCCCTGCACTTCTACACTTACATTGAAGTGACTCTTTATAGGTCTATTTAAGTAGCAGCTTAAATTAAGCACTAGGGGAATTGTTAGCTGTTAAACAAGAATACTCTTCACAAAAATGTGACCTAAAGACTTAAAATATGCATTGAAATATTGTGTTATGTCAAATATCCTACTCACATGATACTGAATGATCCACAAAATTATACAACATAAATCACAGCTATAGTTCTGATTCTCTTTCTATGCAGAAATATGACCCAGAACTGTTCAAGATGGCCATGCCTTGCCTCAGTGCCATAGCTGGAGCTTTGCCACCGGACTATGTTGATGCCTCCATTAGTACCACTGAGGAAAAGCCTGTTTCTGTAGATGCTCAGGGCATCTTTGACCCCAAACCCATCAATACTGCTAAGTAAGCCACGCTGCAGCCACACGTCAATAAGAAATATAGTAAAAGCCTGAGTCTTAATATCACATTATGCTCTGAACATCATTGTTTACTTGCTTTTGTAATGTTTTTTGGGTTTTTATTGGTTTTTTTAGCATTGCTCTTCCAGAGAAGCTGGAACATTTTGTCAACAAATATGCAGAACATTCCCACGAGAAGTGGTCTGCAGAGAAGGTAAGGATGCAGTATCTGACCTGGAACAGTTACAGGTGTCATAAGAAAGTAGCAGATATTTTAAAGAAGATGCACACACATCAAAAAGCATTTTAGCAACAGAAAACCTAATGATATCAATTCACATCAATATGCTGATGCTAGTTTTTTGTAAGATCACAGTATTGTTCAATTTGTCGTGCTTCCTTTTGGTTATTATTGAAAGGGATACTTCGGGTATGTTGACAATAATTATGCTCGTCTCTGTGTGGAAGGTTCCTGCTCTCCTACGTGCCAAGTGCTTAGCCTGCATTGTTGCATCGGTCAAAAAATTTAACAAGTGCTGAGAACAGCAAGAACTGAATGTGCCGTGACTCTTTAATGTGTTATACGTTCTTAATACCTCCTCCAGTCTTTCAAATAAAAAATGTTCTCTTGAGGAGATTCTGAAGATGAGGTTGCTTTTATCCTGATGTTGTACAACCCTCTGTGCTTGTGTTTCAGGTGTTGCTTGGGTGGAAATATGGAGACTGTGTGGATGAGAAAGCCAAGATTCACCCTCAGCTCAGGACCTACAAAGCCCTGACAGAGAAGGTACAGAATGTCAGTTTTTTTTTTTTTTTTAAACATATCCTCCAGAGACTCAGAAAAGTAAAGGTGCTACAATATCAGCATTTGCATGAAGTATTTGCCTTGTGTGAAAACAGAACCAGTAGACCATAATATTTATATTTTTCTGAAACTTTTTTTTTCTTATCTATGTTAATAAGGTCTTTTGCAGTGGACAGTGGAGCTCAGCAGACACTGAATAATTTTTCCATTGTATTTACCATTTTAATGACAGAGAGGAAGGAAATGTTATCATAAATGAAGAGAAATAATTTACATTTCAATAGTTTGACTTTTGGCTGAGCTTTACTTGCCTTTGTCACATTGCACTTTTCATGCCATACTTTTTCAGTCATATCATGAATGATGTTCCATGATGCAATTTCTCTTTAATACATGCAGACACACGTCATATTTCACACATTTCACAAATAAGAGCCCTGTATCTCCAAAGAAAAACAGGACTGCGATAGAAAAATGTACTGCATGTCAAATCATTGCTGAAACAAATCTGATATAAAAATGACCAAAGGACTGTTTCATTGCATCAACCTCACACAGTCAGATAACACTGGAAAACCCAATATTAGACAGTTTTATTTTTCTCCCCTTTAAAGGACTCAGGAGGACTTATATATAATCTTTAAATCAGTGCTTTTCAACCTTGGGGTTGGGACCCTACAAAGGGTCACCTGGAATTCAAAGGGGGTCAACTGAAATTTCTAGTAATTGATAAAGATAAAAACTTACTAATAAAAATATATATGATGAATTGAGAGAGACAATCACAATCTATAAAAGACATGACAAACTGTGAAGCTGAAACTGAAGCACTGTGGTACTGTTTATCTGTCAAATGTTCATTGTGGTCAGTTTCAGATGCTGCAGCTCTTTCATAATTCATATTTTCAGTTATTGTTTGTTCAGTATTAATTGTCATGATTGTAATTTCAAACTGGACTGACTGTAAATATCCTGACCAAAGAAAATCAAATTCTCACTTTGTGCAGTAATCTGAACCTGACTTTTGTGCCTCTGTCCATAATAATATACATTATATGGACTAAATGTGTCTGAAATTAACATTTATTTGCAACATAGTATAGCAAAATATTACATGATCAAAAACAAATTAATTTTAGCAACAACAAAAAAAAGGCTCAGTTTTGAATGTCTGGGGTCGCCCCAAATTTGTGACGTTAAAATGAGGTAACGAGCCAAAAAAAAAAAAGGTTGAATCACTGCTGTAAATCAACTTATTTGAACCTGTTATGTTTGTGTTCATTTCCCCTTTACTGCTTCTCTTCTTCAGGAAAAAGAGATTTACAGATGGCCAATTAGAGAGTCCCTGAAGAGTATGCTGGCTATGGGCTGGAGCATTGACAGGACAAAGGATGGAGAGAGTATGTCCCAGCAGAGGGAGACAGAAAAAATGCGGAAGATCTCTCAGGTCTCCCAGGTACAGTACAAAGAATATGATAAATGCTGGCATTATTAAACATTTTACATCTCTCAAAAATGTCAACCAGGAAATGTCTCATATTGCAGCACCCACATGTATTGTGAAAAGGTTAAGAATGTGAAAAATGATTAAAAAGGATGTGATGAAAGGTTCCCTGCTGGCTCAGCTGGTAGAACACATACCACCCTGGCTCTGGCAGTACTGCAACAACATATAATTATTTCCTGAGTCTGCTGCATGGCATTCCTTTTTCTCTCTGTAATAATAATAACAGAAAATGCCCAAAAAATATATTATAACAAAAGATGTGAAGTCAAAAGGGTGAGTTATTATTTTTTTTAATTACAAGTACCTATTTGTGATAATTTAACATTATTTTGACATCCCCTTAAACAAACAGTCTTATATTAGTCCTAAAAAAATAGGCACCTATGATTGGAGCTGCTGCCAGTTTAGAGGATAATACAATTTACATGCACTTACACAGCATAATGTGCATGACAGATCAGTTATTTAAGGTTCATAAAGATTATTTTGTGGGTAATCCACATGTACAAAGTGACACATTTCTTAAAAAAACAAACAAAAACATTTATCCTCCATTATTCAAATAGCAACATGAATTTTCTCTCATAAAAGTGTTTATTTTTGACCAATAATACTCCGTGCTTCACCATATGTATGTATCATTTCATCATTGCCAGGCAAACGGTTTCAATCCGAGTCCGATTGACACAAGCAACGTGGTTCTGTCCAAAGAACTGCAGGTGGGTGACCCACATTTGTTTAGTTGTCCCTTCGTCCTTTTAAATCAAGTGATCACTCACTTTGAATACGAGATGAAAAGCAGCACCTCCAGAATGCTAATGAATTGTGTGGGTGGAACATGCTCGTCTCTGATATGTTGGGTTTGTCTTTCCTGTCTTTGGTCCAAGGGGATGGTGGAGGCTGTGGCGGAAAATTACCATAACATCTGGGCCAAGAAGAAGAAGAGTGACCTTGGAAGCAGAGGTGATTTACTAATGAAGTTAATCATGGACCCATACTGCACTATCTGTCTGAAGACATGTACCAAAAAAAAAAAAAGATTTACTGAAAACTGGCTTTTGTGGGGGTCCAGGTGGGGGGACACACCCGCTGTTGGCACCCTACGACACACTGATGGGCAAGGAGAAGGCTCGTGCTCGAGAGAAGGCCCAGGACCTGTTTCGCTTCCTGCAGATCAATGGCTACAGCATCTCAAGGTGAACACTGAGGATGTTGGTTTGATCATACTGATGCTTGAAGAAACTTTGCAGCTTTTCTAACTTTGTATTTGTATATGAAGGGTCACAGCGACCCCACAAAATGTTGTACAGGATTGAAGTAAATTACATCTCATTAGACATTTTACAAGAAAATATGAAATTATAAAAAGAATAATCAATGAAATATCAGTATATTGATCAATAGTTACTTTTAACAAACTGAAATGAAATAAATATTGGAATTTCAGAAAAATAAGATAAATAAATGGCTTAAATATTCTATTAAAGCAACAGTACTGGTTTCATTCTGCTTTTTAAAAGAATAACTCAGTGTTTCTTTTCAGTGTCCATTCCCCAAGTGCTTCCTGTAATTCTCTTTTGTTTTTGCATATTCATTTCTCCAACCTTCTTCTCAGTGTGTTATATTCTTGTAGATATACTCTGCAAGTGATGCATCATGAGTTTTTTTACAATTTGCATGGTTGAAACTGATTTAAGCAGCGCACAATCCAAACAGGTCATGAAAATGCTAAACAAAGAGGCTCAACAGATAAATAAAATAAATAGATAAATAGGTATGCAGGAAGAGTACACAGATGTTCTATCACATACCTGAGCAAACCAGAGATTAATATTATGATTGTGTGAATCTGCAAATCATTTATTATTTACTAACTGTTAAAAATAGTATCCATATAGAAACCATTTCTATCTAAGATCTGCTATCTTCTTCTTTTGCAGAGGTTTGAAGGATTTAGAACAGGAATCCTCCTCAATGGAGAAGAGGTTTGCTTATAAATTCCTCAAGAAGCTGCTCGACTATGTCGACTCTGCTCAGGAGTTCATCTCCCACCTGGGTATGACACCATTACAAGTGACACAAAGGTAAAACACATGAGATAGTCCTGTTTCCTAAATATTCTATCTCTTTTCTGTCTTCCATCCAGAGGCCATGGCTGCCAGTGGAAAAACAGACCGCTCCCCTCATGAACAAGAAATCAAGTTTTTTGCCAAAGTAAGGCTGTGACCTACTGTGAAATATAAAATGTCTGTTTGTCCAACCTGAGCTTATCGTTACCAATGCCCCCCTCCCTCAGGTTCTTCTCCCTCTCATCGACCAATACTTCAAGAACCACTCCCTTTATTTCCTCTCTTCACCAAATAAGAACCTGAGCAGCAGTGGTTATGCCTCCAACAAGGAGAAGGAGATGGTCACCAGGTCCACACTTATGTCACTCATGCAACAACACAACTTAACCATTTTTCCAATCTTTAAAACCTGAAAGACACTCACTCTTCTGCTCTTCTTTCCTTCTCTGTCTCACACTTCCAGCCTGTTTTGTAAACTGGCAGCTCTTGTCAGACATAGGATTTCACTCTTTGGTAAGATAATTACCAGTGAATGGTCAGCTGTGTGTGTGTGTGTGTTTTCTGTCAGTATGATAATTTTATCTCAAGTATATATATTTTAAGAGCTTTAGCCTTTGAAGCTCTAAAATTAGCGTGACCTTAACCACTCTGAATTGGCCCTATTTGACTGAGGTGGTAACCTTGCTATTGACCCATCAGCTAACTAAGCCCTAAACATGCAGAATTGATTAGTTGATCTTGTTGAGGTTAATTCAACAGTCTCATCTCAGGTCAAAGTGTCCTTCACATGTGCTGCCGGGTGTATGATTATGTCATAGTGATGGTTTATGTGTTGCTGGTGTCTTGTAGGGAGTGACTCCACCACCATGGTGAGCTGTCTGCATATCTTGGCACACACCTTGGACACCAGGTGGGCACCACTTTGTCAGCACTCAGAACTCACAAACAGCTTGGCAGCCTTGAGTCTATTTCTTCAAATAAAAACCAACAAATGGAAAATGAAGTCGATTATGAATGTGAATATTTTCACTAAATGTAGTAATGATGCATTTAAACATTAATGGTTTTACAGCTGATTGTAAAACTGTGATTTACAATTGAACCACTTTAGAATTCTGAAGTGGGCTGTATTTGCTGAGGGGTGTTTTCTTTTAGTTTGTGCTCCAGTGTCTTATAGGAGTCACTGACATTAACAAGGCATCCTCTGGCATTTAAATAAATAAAACAAATTTCATGCAGTACATGTTGCCCGAGGCATGTAGTGTACTTGAAATAAATTATACTGTTTGTTAATGCAGCTCACACATAAAGAGGCGATGTATTATTGTGTCTTATTCATGCTGAAGAGCTATAGCTGATCTCCACAGACTCTGCCTTTCATTTCTCCTTCAAACACATCACACACATTAAGGCTTAACAATAGGTAATTCATTTAGCTGTTACAAACTGAAAAGGGACAGGCTAATCATATTAATGCATCGTGCTGTTTCAGTGTGTCACATAGTATGTCTACAACTCCAACACGAGCAAACTCACCTTGAATTTGAATATCCACCTAATTCATTAAATGAATCATTTATGTTTCAGAGTAAGGTCAGTCAGGTTGATACTTATGTCTCATATTTCACGACTAAAACCTTCACAGGCTGCGAGAATGAAGTAATTGCATATTTGAGCATGTCCTACTGTGGGTAAACAGTGCTATCCTTTGCATACCAGTGGTTTATTATAGCCCTGCCCTTGTGTATCTCCTTATTAGGCTTCCGTCATTTATCACCCCCTCTTTCACTCCAACAGGACGGTGATGAAGTCTGGCTCAGAGCTGGTGAGGGTGGGGCTGAGGACGTTCTTTGAGAACGCTGCAGAGGACCTGGAGAAGACGTTTGAGAACCTGAAACTGGGGAAGTTCACTCACTCTCGCTCCCAGATGAAAGGCGTGTCACAGAATATCAACTATACCACTGTAGCGCTGCTTCCCATCCTAACTGCTCTGTTTGAACACATCACTCAGCATCACTTTGGAGTCGACCTGCTCTGTGAGTCTTGACAGCTAAAGGATGATCAAACAAGTTTGAGAAGCTGTTGAAAAACTGGCGCCAAGTACCAGTTTATTGTAATACGGTGTTTTATTTACACCCTGACACCATGAAACATAGTATTTGACTGTCATCACTAAATATGTCTATATCCTACTGAGACCTAGCAATGCATTATAGTCCTCTGTAGGGGACAAAAGTTTGACAGTTTTTCTTTAAAAAATGCTGTCAATTGCAAAAGACATTCCATTAAAAATAAATATAAAGAATTTTTAAAATGTGTCTGAAAAACTGTTGTATTATGCAGTTTCCAATCAAGGCAACTGTTTAATGTGAAAAAGCTAAACATTTTCACTTTCCTGGGTCTCAGGAGGATATAGCAATAATTACAGGCATAATGCTGAATACTGTAACAACATGTATGATTTAAAGCTAAAGAATGCAGAAATCAGAAGTAAATGTGACAATACCATGTGTTTTCTCAGCATATAAAGCCAGTTGTTGTAACACAATCTCATGCTACTATGAAAAAAACACGTCCAATTGTCATAGAAGCTGCCATATTGCTCCTGTGACAACCCACAACGTTTCCACAGTAGAGACTTTTCTGATTGATTCTCTTTTTTTTTTTTGTAATTCACATTTTATTTACAACAAAATAATGTAGGAAAAGGGAAAAAAAAAACAGAAAGGCAGGTCTTTCAGCAGGCAAAGTCCATCACAATTTTTTTCTTTAATGCTGAGAGGGTCCAACAGTCTGGTTTGGATAGTCGGTGTTCATATTCTTTATAAGTTCACACTGACATACTTATTTTCCATTTCTTGTACATACAAAATCTGCAAAACTCTCCCACTGTTCATTAATAGCTGCATTTCCACCATTTTCTGATTGATTCTTGACAGTGATCAGTCATTGTAACTGTTTTCACACCCCTCAGAAAACACCTCTGATTGGCTGAAATCTTCAATCAGAGGCTGAATGTTTTAAAGCCTGGAAACAGAGCCAAAAGGACTGAACTGAATTAAATTATGCTGATAGGCTATTATGAAAAGCATGCCCAATGACAGCCAAAAAAGACTACATACTGAAGCTTTAATGAGTATGTATTCCTCTGTATCCAGTGGCTTTAATATATTGTACACGGTTTAGATTATTCTTCTGAATTTCTTTTTGTTTCCCTCCAGTGGATGATGTCCAAGTGTCCTGCTACCGAATCCTCACCAGCCTCTATGCTCTGGGTACTGGGAAAAACATCTATGTAGAAAGGTATGAGGGAATCAAAAGCTTACTAAGAAAAATGTGCAAGAAACGTGACTTTCATTGCAGTTGTCACCCACTCTCACCCTTTCTGTCCCCCCAGACAGCTGCCAGCCCTTGGCCAGTGCCTGGCCACCCTGGCTGGGGCCATGCCGGTGGCGTTCCTGGAGCCCAGGCTCAACATGTACAACCCCTGCTCTGTCTTCAATACCAAGAGTGCCAGAGACCGAGCCAGTGAGTTTATGTGGAAATATTTACACAGCTGATGCCACCTTAAGAAATGAAACACACTCAAAGGATATACACAACAAACCTCTACTCAGTTTGATGCTGATGTAATTTACCTGAAGTGACAGTGACAACACGTTTTAATAATTTGAGTCTTTTTTGTTAATGTTGGTGATAATACGAATAAAATACGCCAAACTTACTTAAAATTCTTTTTATGCTGAAAATTCCTCCACAAACCAGTTCCTGTATTGAAATAATGTTAATTCTTCCCACTTTAATGCAGATGTAACCTTATGGGATTATACTCCACCATGAAGTTTTGCATAAGAATCAAGTGCGGGGCTCACATGGTCTTTAGAAGGGTTATCATAGTCTGTTGGGGAACTGAAGCCGTCACATTATCATATTCTGGATTACTATAGATATTTGAAAACTAAACAAAAAAAGGACTTAGTTAGATATAGTGTGTTAGGTTAAAAAAAAAAAAACAGTCATGCATTCATACAAACCAGCTGGATGACCCTGGTGTCTGTAGAACTGCTATAACCGTGTGGTTTGAAGAGCACTTTAGGGCTTCAGGTCCCTGTGGGAAACAACTGTGTGACAGCAGGGTAAAGTGGTACACATATTCTAAATATAGTGTACACTTAAAGTGATATTGATTTTTTTGTGGGTGGTAAAGCAGTATAAATGCTTTCAGTGACTTATACATAGGTGTCTTGTGAGTCCCTGTCCCCTGAACTACTACTGCCACCCACACACCCAC
>JAPSES010000105.1:10477646-10487937 GCA_029822895.1 Maxillicosta whitleyi | reverse complement strand
CACACACACACACACACACACACACACACACACACTCTTTCCGACTTTGAAATCCTTTTCAAAATCATGCAGTATTGGGGTATAAGTATTTATTATTTCCATTTTGTGCTGATTGACACTTGCACTCCACATCTCAGGGGCAAAGTTTCAGCTACTAGTAGCATTTAAGATGGGTATCTTATAAACACATACAATATATAATAAATAAGTAAATAATAACATAGTAATGAAGCGAGAAGTGTGTAATTGCCTCACATTTCAGATATTTCTTAGTAGAATAGAATAGAATTAAATATAAAATAAAATAGACTAGACACGTCATTGTCATTCAAAAACATACACCGGCTAGTGTACATTTTGAACCAAATATCAGTGCATTGACTCACCATCAAACTAACATTATAAAAATATGTGATAAAATAAAATTAGTGGTAAAATCTATATATATATATATATAAACATATAAAAATGCAAATCAAAACCTGACAATATATACAACAAAACTTTACAATTGGTTATGAAAATAATAGAATACTGCACAGGTAATATTGCACTGCCCTTTTGTATGTGATTTAATGAAAAAGTTCAGAAAGTGCATTGTACGAATGTGGGGAAAAGAAGGGGGCTGTCCAGGGGGCAGCAGGTAGAACACTCCAGGTGGGTTTTTAATATCAGTACTTAACAGATTTTTTTTTTAACTAAATATCTCACATGATTCCAATTCAATAAACAGTCAAAATATCCAACATCTCAACAAAAGTCCCAAATTAGAGTCACAGTCCAGAAGCAGTAACCAGATTAACGTATCAGAACTTGTATGTTCTTCTGTTTATGAAACTGGATGTAAAAACAAATGAGCTCCAGCAGCTCCAACAGCAGCATGCTGCTTCTGCATAAAAAAGTATCTTAATCCATCCATCATTGTTGGTTGTAATCACATGAACATCCCCTGTGGTTGTTTTTAGTCCTTGGAATTCCAGACTCAGTTGAGGACGTGTGCCCTGGGATGCCACGGCTGGACGGCCTAATGAAGGACATCAATGACATGGCTGAGTCAGGAGCGCGGTACACAGAGATGCCACATATGATTGAGGTGGTCCTACCAATGCTGTGTAACTATCTGTCTTACTGGTGGGAAAGGGGGCCTGAGAACCAGACAGCCAGCGGCAGCAGCATCTGCTGCGCCACCGTTACCTCAGAGCATCTCAGCCTGATTCTCGGCAACATCCTGAAGATCCTGAACAACAACCTGGGCATCGATGAAGCCTCGTGGATGAAGAGAATTGCAGGTGGGTAAAGGCAAGGCAAGGCAGGTTTATTTCTATAGCACAGTGGTTCTCAAATCCAGTCCTTAAGGGCCAGTAACCTGCATGTTTTAGATATTTCCCTCTTCCATTACACCTGGTTCAGTTAATGATCAATTCATCACCAAGTTCTGCAGAAGCCTGATATCGACGTAACAGCTTCCAGGTGTGAAGAAGGAGGGAAACATCTAAAACATGCTGGATACCGGCCCTCGAGGACTGGATTTGAGAACCACTGCTATAGCACATTTCATGTACAAGACAATTCGAAGTGCTTTACATAAAATATTAAGAGCATAACAGCAGGGAAGCAATAAAAAGTATAAGCATGAGATAAAAATGATTGAAGATTAAAAAATAAAAAAAGATAAATAGATGAAACCGATCTGTACAGATCTATACTCCTGAATAAGAACTGATCTGAGGCTTTGTTCCAGACATGTAGAGAGTACTATTGCTGCTCAATACTTTACTGCATGATAAGAATGAAGAGCACTGGAGAAACACATGCATCCACTTCTGGCAACATTAGATCGCATCAGTTTTCTCTTAAATGATTTACCCCTAATGTCAGGCTCATTGCTGTTTGTATCCACTGTAGAAAAAAGATAATGTCATTTTTAGATTAGATCAGACTGTAGTGATCCCTTGGGTAGTTCAGAAGAGGAGTTTTTGTTTGTATTTTACTAAATAAATGCAGTGTGTATCCTATATGACATAAACAAGCAGTTCTACACCCCTGTGTGTATGTGGGGAGTGATTTATCTGCCTGTTTGATTGTTTTCAGGATAAATCAATTAATTGTTTATCTTGACCTGTAATTGTAATTATACAAATACAGCAAAACAGCTCATCATCAGTAACTCTTCTTTAAAATAGTGAGTGATGATTTTTTTTGTGGGTCAACAGAGCTACAACTGTTCATGCTACAGTAGTTTAAGTAGTTGTGCACTGCAAAAAGGGTGTCTAAAAACAAGATAAAAAAACATTAAATGTCAGGAAAAAGATACTCAAAACAGGTGAAATATCTGTTCATACAGCAAGATTATTTCACTTGACAATATTTCTTGAATTAAGATTGTTAAATCTATAAATAAACATGTCTACAGATGTATGAACACTTAAAAAAAATACCTCTTAAAACGAGATACATTATATAACACTAAAAATCTCTAAATCTAAGTGTTTTTAACCAAATAATTTGCAGTATGTGATACAAAACTGCTGTTATGCACTGAATAATGCAAAGAAAATCAGTTCGTTTTAATTTTAGATTTTAATCAATCAACATTTTTCCATTTTCTATATCAATATATAAATAAACTCTGACTTTGTGCACAGTTTTCATGTGTATGTGCTTGTTCTCCATAACTTTTTCCCATTCCTGTTGGTTCATGGATTCCTCTAATGACACAAGTGCAAGCAGTTTGCCTTGGTTGATAGATTCCATCTTTGATTTAATATTAGAAGTTTGAAGTGGATTCAGTGAATGTTCTCTTAACTTTTCCTGAGTTGTACACATTTGGAAGTAAGTAAGTCAGACAACTGCATCACGGTGTATTATTTTTTATCGTTTGTTCTTGATTTTCTGCAGTGTATGTGCAGCCCATCATCAGTAAAGCCCGTGCAGACTTGCTGAAGAGTCACTTCCTGCCCACATTAGAGAAGCTAAAGAAGAAGACAGTGAAGGTGGTGGCAGAGGAGGAGCTGCTCAAGGCAGACTGTAAAGGAGATACTCAGGAGGCTGAGCTGCTCATTCTGGATGAGTTTGCAGTTCTTTGCAGGGATCTGTACGCATTTTACCCGATGCTCATTCGCTACGTGGATAACAACAGGTTAGTTCGTTGAGCAGTGGAATCTGAATAAAATATCTAAATAGAAGATGGTTCAGGTGTTGGTATGAACGTGTACATAATGCTCTTCTCCTGCAGATCCAGGTGGTTGAAAGAACCAGATGCTGACTCCAACGAGCTTTTCAGAATGGTAGCAGAGATCTTCATTCTTTGGTGCAAGTCACATGTAAGTTATCTAAACTCATACAGTAATATTAACATTTTTGTTTTATTCTCTAAACTACCAACAATATTTCTCTCAAATTCCCCCCAAGAAAATGTTATTTAGAAAATGTGTTTGAAGAACACAACATATGATCAAAATAACAAAAAAGATGTAGTGTTTTCAGAACTCAAAAGATGTAAAGAAAACCAAGTCATATTCATGAAACAACACAAACTAATGTTGTAACTTTGGTGAAATAATCCTGATTTTCAATGCCAGCTTTCACATGTCTTTCCTCTCCACCTTTACTGTTGGATGACTTTATGTAGCTCCTGACATAGAAATTCAAGAAGCTCAATAATGTTCGATGGTTTGTGATCATCCATCTTCCTCTCAAAGTTTTCAAAGTGGGTTCAGGTCTGCAGATTGTTCTGGTCATGACAGGGTCTTCATCTGATGGTCCGTCATCCACACCTTTATGGACCTGCTGAGTCCAGGAGCATTGCACTGATAGAAGAACCAGTCCTCAGAGTTTGGGAACATTATCAGAGCAGAAGTCAATAGTTATTTTTGGATTACAGTTACTTTTGTGGCACTAATAGTACTGTTTTTGCCTGTTGTAAGAAGATAGTGATGGTCACAATAGTGGTGTTTATACTTCTTAAATACAACATGGATCAGGTGTTTATTAAGTAGCATAAGGTGTGTTTGTTTTCAACAGACACAGGAATAGAATGGATGTCATACATGTACAAATGCTGATTTCACAGGAAATTGCAGTGGTCTCTTAATTTTTTCCAGAGCTGTATATCATACCAGCGACATAAAATGATGATTTTCATGTCTTTTTCTTCAGAATTTCAAAAGAGAGGAGCAGAACTTTGTGGTCCAGAATGAAATCAACAATCTTTCCTTTTTAACTGGAGATAGTAAAACCAAAATGTCTAAGGTAGGTGGGTTTCTAATCTGCTGAGTAGCTCTCACAACTGTGCCTTTGAACTTCGTAGTTTTCTAACTTTATCACAGGCAGAGGATTCATACTCTTTTTAGTCATACTTAGAATCGCACACTGACACACAGTGCCATGGCTTTATACTTGTAAGTATTTTGTATTTGTGCAGATTCTGCATGAGAAAGGTGAAAAAAACAGAAATTACTTGCAAGGTCCCTTGTTTAAGCATGAGTTAACATTTACTGTGCCATGTTAACGCAATATATTTTGCGTACATGTGCTACTACAGTATATTAACCAGTAAAATGCATCACATAAGTTCTGAGCCACTAGTAAACACACCCAAATATGTGTGCAAAACCCCTAAATCTTCATGAATTAATTAAAATAAAACGGTCTTTGACTTACCAATGTGTGTGTAGATGCATTTAAGCACGCATGCAATAGACAAAAACTAACCTCCATCCTATACTCTCCTAATATTCCTCCATACCTTCAGAACTGGTGAATATTACAGGGGTTAGAACGTTTTATTTTTATTTTCCTTGTCTGCCTGATTTAGTTGTTTAAAGGCAAACAAATGCTTTTCACTGCAGTCCACGTCCATGTCAGGACTGTCTGCCTCCCATTAACTGCCCTCTCATCCTTTTCTTCTATCTGTCTCTCTCTGTCTGTCTCTATCTCAAACAGTCCTTTAAGGAAAAGGTAGAGTGATGCAGTGCATGAGCTGTTTACTTGCCAGCTTATTGGCTTGTATGCTGCAGTCGCCGAGCAGAAAAAGCCAATAGCTTGTGCCGCTGTGCTATTTAGTCTGTAGTGTAGTTATATACTATATATTATGCCATTTGATTATTTGTGCCCTTTGCTCCATTCATCACAGTGTGTCACATGGTAACTTCGGTCATTCCTCATTGCCTTGTGGGCGTAACATGTTTCATCTTAAGTAATGGAGTCGAGCCCTTTGGTTGAAAATCATGTGATCACATGTCACTGGTGTGTTTGCGGTTGATGGATTGTGGTACCCTGGTGTGTTAGATACCTCAAGCTGTTTACATTATGTCTCAGTTGATGTGTGTAAGGCTATGTGTGTGTGTGTGGCGTCTCTGTTTGTGTATTAATGTGTCCACTCACTGAGTCAGCGACTTCAGTCTGGCTCAGTTCTGCTGATTGGTACCATCTTAAGGTTCGACCAGATTCTGTCCAGTAGTTTTACTTTTCGATTCAGTAATAAGATTTCTAAATGCTTCAATGCCTCAGATGTAGTTTGGTTGCTGATTTTGCCATAGCTACACAATAAACGCCTCAGTTGCCTCTGGCTTTTGTTCAAATACATTATTAGTGTATCCACTGTGAAATGAGATCCAGTAAAAAAAACAGTTAATGTAAAGTTTAAATGTTTAAAGGAACAGGTACTTTAGTCCAACATTAATCTAAACAAAAGGGGAAATGTCATTTTACCGTACATATACAGCATCAACTCCAAAACCAAGTTGGGACACTGTGGAAAATGTTCAATAACTGAATGCATTTATTTACCATTCTCATAAACTGATTTTTTTTTTTTTTTTCAGTTTTACCTGTTTTACACAGAGATTTCTTCAGAATCTTTGAGACACTTGATTGTACTATGTATAGTAGATGAGATATTTAATAACTTCTCACACTGTGGACCATTATTTTGAAATTATTCCACAGTTTGTAGACATAGTGTTTGATTGGTGAACCTTTTTGTCCATCTTTGCTTCTGAAATACAAATGAAAATTAGAAAAAACACAAAATCTTCCGTTTCTTTTTAGTACCACTTACATTTCTTACCTTTTTTTTTTACCCCTATCCCAACTTTTTGGAAATATATTGCTGCCATCAAATTAAAAATTACCTTTTTTCTTAAAATTATATGTCTTCTTTGTTCTGTTCTGCAAAAAATATGAGTGAATGAGATTTACAAATTATTGCATTCTGCTTTTTTACATTTTATACAATGTCCCAACTCTTTTGTTTTTCCCTGTGGTATTTCTTTAGCATTGGCCTTATGTTAATATGATGATTTTCTTTAGTCTGGAGGACAAGACCAAGAGAGAAAACATAAGAAGAGGCGTGGAGAGTTCTACTCTATTCAGACCTCGCTCATCGTAGCCGCTCTGAAGAAGATGCTGCCTATTGGGCTCAACATGTGCACTCCAGGAGACCAGGAGCTCATCTCTCTAGCAAAGACTCGCTACCTCCTGGTAAGAAAAGTTTTGTCTGATTATGCTCATTCTAAACAAAATTCTTTCAGCCAGAAATTATAGTCATGGAAAAAATTATTAGACCATGAAAAGTAATCAAAAATAACGGTTTATGCATCAACTACTAACACCTGTATGAATCATGTGACTAAACAGTAAACATAGAATGCCTAAAAGCAGTATTTTTGTCAGTACAGTGCCATACCTACTGATGTAAGAACTGAAGTGATTTTGGTTATTATCAAGAAAACATGGAAATGAATAGATCAGCTCTGAAATTAAACTATTATGAGCTATTTTTGTTGTTATTATTATATTTGTCCAAACAAATGTACCTTTAGTTATACCAGGCATGAAAATGAACAAGAAATTGAAGAAGGCAAGGGGTGGTCTAATAAATTTTTCCATGACTCTATATAGAACCATCAAACTATTTCAAATTGGCCCAAATTATGAATTATAAAGACTTCTTTTCTTTTTTATTTCTCAACAGAGAGACACAGATGATGAGGTTAAAGACCATATTCACCAGAATATGCACCTTCGAGTAAAGGTGAACAATTTTTTTTAATTTTTTTTTCTTAAGGGGTGTTTTTTTTTTAGAAACTGTGCTATATACTGCAGCTCTGTATTTAATGTATCTGACTGTATTTATTTGTAACATGCAGTCTGAGGACCCAGCAGTGAGGTGGCAGCTAAATCTCTACAAGGATATAATAATGAGGAGTGAGGGGCCTCCTGACCCTGAGAAGGTGGTCGACCGTATCCAGAGGATTTCTGCCGCAGTTTTTAACCTGGAGCAGGTCAGATCAACATTTAAACATTTGTACATATAACTTAGTTTGTTGTCTGGTATTAATATTGATGTTCCATAAAGAATGCTTTGTCAGACTGGGTTAGTGTAAGGTACCAAACTGTTTAACCCTTTAACAACGACAATCTCACCAGGGCTGCATTTTGCACTTTACTGCATTAAAATTATTGTAATTCCTGAACAGTTTGTGCCACAAAATTCAAGCTGCATCACTGTGATCCTGAGCTTTCCAACACTACAACCCAGCATCAATGCAGGAGTCTATTACAAGTAGAAAGCTGTTTTAGAGACTTCTGCACAGGCTAAAAAAACACACAAAATATGAAGCCATAATATGGATACTGGATTTTTAAGACCAAAAAGCATGTTTGAGCAGTTGTAAAATAGTTGAAAATGTGTTTCTGCAATCAAAAAAAGTTTCATTATAGACATTTACAGTTGTTTCTGTTAATAAAAATGCTAAAAACTCCAAATGTTTTTTTGGTTTTTCTAAAACACAGTTTTAAACATTTATTATTTCTAATACTGATAATTAATGGCCAGATGTTAAAAGTTAAGGTTTTTGGGTTTTTTTTAAACAAAGCTGCAAAAGAATTGGCAAAATAGACATTCTAACACTTTTAATACAAATAAAACATGAAGACACCTAGGTGGCCTGTTATAATGGGGCTAAGGTACAAAAAGCTCTTTAACTGTAAACTGTATTCTGATAATTAAAAGCACATCATACCTATCTTTAGCACTGTTTTTTTTTTTTTAAACATGGTTCAGATGAGCCACAAAAACGTAACATAAAATCACAGGGCACATTGATTCTTGAAAACAAAATTTCCCTGAAAACCCCATTATGTTGAGACTCTCTGTTTACTTTATCACAGACAGGTTTATGATGAGCCACCAAATTACAGCTAAAGGATAAAGGGAAGCTGTGTGATTGATGAAAATATCAGTTGTCAGTCCATAACATCAATTTTTTTTTATGTTTTTCTGGTCTAAGATGCCATGACAGGGCAGTAATTATCTGTGTATTCCTGACACTGACTCTTTCTCCTCCCTTTAGGTGGAGCAGCCACTAAGGTCCAAAAAATGCGTGTGGCAGAAGTTGCTATCCAAGCAGAGGAAGCGAGCAGTTGTTGCGTGTTTCCGCATGGCTCCACTTTATAATCTGCCAAGGTATTATTTTACACTGTCACATCATTAGCATTTCCATTTCTCCTGTATTTCTTATAAACATGCTGCCAACAGCTTCATATTCACAGATCCAAGATGGCACACACCTTGTCACACAACTCCCTGTAGTGCTTCTAGCAGATGGGAAAGAACATCACAAGTGCTTTAGCATCACCTCCATGTTTTCTGGCTAAATACCACCACATTCGTTCTTCTTGTCTCTGACTCATTTCTTCCTACTTGGGTTCTGACCCTGCATTAATACACAGCCTCCCTCTTGCAGTTTGTAGGACAAATGTCTAGCCTGCAGCTGTTATCAAGGCATAGAAAAAAAGGGACACTAGCAATTTCATGCCCTGCTGCTCTGTAACTCAATCACAGGAAGTCAGGCAGAGAGCTACTGTAGGGAGGAAAACAATTATGATGCCCAACCTGGGGGGTGGCCATCTTCAATATGTGCTCAAACGTTGCCGCCTGCTTGCCTGACAGTATGACTCATTTATTCAAAGCTGTTGACAGTGAAATATGACACGCCATAATTTATAATTATTAGACAGTATTTACAGCGGCAGCAGTTGATAGTTTTTGTTTGGAGTCATGGATTTCAGTTTTAGGGATGGGTGTGAAGCATGTGGATAATGTCTTCTCTCCTCAAGTTTAACACATGCAGATGTCGTCTGTTCTCTTTTCTCTTTTATCTCTGTATCTTTGTTCTGTCTGCTGCACTGTCACATTGTATTGTACCTCATTTTTCTCAGGCACAAAAATAATAATTACTTCCTGAAAGCCTACCGACATATTTGGCTGGAGATAATGCATGAGAACTCAGACTATGACAGTCTGCTCTCCATGCTGACGGTAACGTACTATAGTGCTGACCCATTGTTGCTATTACCCCGCATTCTTTCCTTAACTACCATTTGCTTTTCTACAGGCATGGTTTACGCTGTAGATTTCCATTCATCATGTTTGTCTTTCCACTGGTCCATAATGGTACATACCCATGGTACTGGTTTTGTTTAAATACTCCACAGTATGGTGTAGCATTTTGGAGAATACATTATTTTCTAGTTGAGAGCCAGACAATTGAAATAACTACTCTGTGTGCAGGCTGACTGCTGGGCTCTAATCCACCTAGCAGCACCTCTGTCTTTCACTAATTACCACAGCATGTTGGAATTATAAAAACAACATTTTGTAATTTTACAGGGGTTACTCTGTTTGGTTGACTAGTTGTCGTCTGTGCACAGTGGTTTCTCATTGTCACTGTGATGTTGCCAGGCATCAAACAGGGTCCCAGTAAATGTTTCTAAGGCTTAATTCCTCCATTTTCGTGTCTGCAACACAACTGTCTGGTGGCAGAAGCTATATATTTAATTAACATAAGACAAGAGTAATATTCATCTAATATGACTCTTGGCAAACTCTTGCTAAAGTGCATCACCTTAAGTCAAAGCACCTATGTATCAACTCAGATTATAGCTTAGAGCTGCTTCGTTTTAAAGTTTTTGTAATATGCATTATAATAAGGCTTTTGTGATTAATTGTCTGATGATTATTTATACTGTTATGTTTGAAGTAGAGCATATATTTGCTTAATATGCATTTATTAAACAGTTAAAGTTGCTTTTTGCAGCTGATATCTTTTACTTGTATTAATGGACTGCAGTCATACACTGCCTGGCCAAAAAAAAAAGTCACACATGCAATATTTGACGTCACCACCTTTGGTTTTGATTCCAGGAGGCATTCAGTAGATTTAACTGCACCAATAGTTCTGATCCTTCCATGGGTCAGTACTGCAGTGGTTCATAATGTTGGAGC
>JAPSES010000105.1:10462215-10477546 GCA_029822895.1 Maxillicosta whitleyi | reverse complement strand
AAGTCCAGACTCTAATTTAGGATGTGATGAAGACTGGATGCAACGGTTCGATTCTGCATCATCAATAATCAAAAAATGAATGAAACTATGGATGGAAAAAATATTATGAACCTTATTGTTGCACTATGTAAGAATTATGTGGTATGTGGACAGTGAATGTCTCCTGGAATCAAAACTGCAGATGGTGCAGTTAAATATTGGATGTGCAACTTTATTTATTTATTTTATAGCTGGGCCGTCTATAGCACTTTACACTACACTTTACTAAGTAATTATATGGATGAATAAACTAAACCTGGGTTCAAACCACCAACTTTGCAGTTTGTGGATAACCAATGCTGCCTTTTTTTTTTTTTTTTTTTTACCATAGCCATCTCTGATATCACACACTTAACACATCACCCACTTATTTGCAGCTTCCCCATCTAGAATGAAAAAATATGTCAAAAAATGACAAGTAAATGCAGTCTTCTAAACGCATTATAGGATTATTATAAGGATCTTATGGAGCTTAAAAATAATCAAGTATTACCTGAAGTTCTAATGCACAGATTATTTTTTTTCAGGGACGAGTATTTTACAATTTTTGAATAACTGCCAGTTTTTCTGAGGTGACCAGTTGGATTTGCCTGTACCCACTACTAACAGACATTAACTTTTCCTAAAGGGCCCCCCACCCTCTTTTGCTCCTCTCCTATCTAACCCCAGCTAATTTGCTCTCACCCCTCCTCAGGCATCGCTCTATTAACCTCTTCCTCCTGGCCTATCAGAGAATATGGATAGAGACAGAAGAGTACTCTTTTGAGGAGAAGCTAGTGCAGGACCTTGCAGTAAGTACTTGTGTCGTTCCCCTGGTCCTATGGGGAGGGGGGCTGAGTGTCTCCTTCACTTGTATCGCTTCCACCGTGTGCCACTGGATCACACTCAGCCATCCATACAGTGTTTCTCACCTTCAACTAGACCCATTTTTAGCAAGCATGACATCAGCGGTGATGTCAGCGCTCTGGTAATTCAATCCAAGCTGTATCTCATCCAGTAGAGGTATGAAAGCATCAAGTGTTGATGCTTTGGATCATCATGAACATTTGTGAAAGCTGCAGTCTGTTTCCTAGAATTGTTTAGATCCATAATAAAATTAAACCTTAAAGACCCACAACTTTTTTCTCTACAATTAAGCTTTCCTAACTGATTAAATATAATTTATTATAATATAATGCTCTGCAGTTTGGACTTTTTTTTTTTTTTTTTTTTGTAGGAAAATTGTTATTTTCCTATATTAATTTGGTAACAGTGTAGATGTTCATAAAACCTCAGAGTAAATTCAAAGGTTGTTATGTCAAAATACAGAAAAGGAAGAAAATGTGACTTTTTCACCAGAATGTATCATCTTCTATGTTAAAAACAAATGTCTGTAAACAGTCATTTGTCAAATTTTTTGAGTTTTATTAATGATTCAATGAACCTCTTAAGGTCTAAATGGTTCATACCTCATCCTGCTTGGAAACTGCCTTTTACTTGAATTATTTCAACATATAGGTCGGATTAGTGGCACAAAAGTTATGAAACATTTTAGATCAATAAATGCCTTTGGTTTGCAGCAGCTGTTTAGGACTTTAGGGGTTAAATATAACAAAGTGGAAAGCAAGAAAATATGTAAATAAATAAATAATCAGCACTTTGTAGCTTTAATGAGAATCTGCAATAAACAGAGATTAGTTAAAATGCTCACAGCCTTTGTAAAATAAATTTTTGACTTAGTTTTAATAAATTCTGCAAATTCACTATCATGAAGACACAGTGAAACTCCTCATATATTACTGTGCCATTGGGTGTACTTCTTTATTTTCTGAGGAATCAATTGAACATAAAATTGAAATGAAAACGGCTTTAAAAATCTATTCTTCCTTATTCCCCTTTAATAGTCATGTCCTCCCAGAATTAAAGCCACAGGGCATCATAAAACAGGTTTAGTGTATATTAGAGAAAAAAAAATATTGAAGTGGCTACTGACACAGTACTGTGGAACAAAATATCAGTTTTTCTATTACCACAGATTTTCAAACAGAGGGTGAAGTGGTGGAGACACGGTGCCAAGGGTGCTGACATTGATCAAATCAGCCACTGAGACAATGTTCAGAGCGCATAATTCAGACCACAGCACTCATTACATTAAACTGACACAGAACTGAGAAGTCACATGGCACACTGCTACATCTAACACGTAGCCCCGCCCACCTTTTCCAGCCTCACTGACTGCACAGAGCAAAGAACACCATAAACAACATAAAGAGTATTTAGAGCCATAATTCTTACTATATACTATCACTAATTTGACTTTTCTTCCATCAACTGTCACAGTACTGTGGTAGCAAAATGCACAAAAGAATGCAGTGACGTATATGACATATCACTACAGTACTGGGGCAACAGGAAGCTAATGAGTTCATGTAACAGTATACATGATTGGCTCTAGTATAAATGCTGACATTTGATGGGCTCTGTGGCAATAGACAAACTGATATTTCATGTCACAGTACTGTGGCAGTAGCCATTACCAAAATATAGACTAAAAACCATAACCAAAACACCAATTTTCACTGCAACCCCACAGAAAAATAGTTAGACTGTTGTTTATAATCTGGAATAAAACTGACCAGAGTATATGATAGAGTGTACACTGGGCTCATGGAGATAAATGCCATTCCTTAGTCTTTAACACTGCTGAACGTCATTTTCTGTTTGTATGTGTTTCTGTCTTATGTATATCAGCATGTCTCTAGACATCCCTGCAATTCCTGCAATGCAAAAGATGTCAGTGCTTGTGATTGTGGTATGTTGTCTTAATCCTATAAGTGCATCCTTTTACTTTTTGAAATCATCTTTCATACGGTAATTGTATGCTTTTAAGGTAAGTAGTATATCAACGTTGAACATTCCATCACCATTTGTACAAGATGTTATAGTACAGTTGTAAACTGGTAGTAGATGAGCTCTCATATCGACTCATTTGACTTTGTTCAGAAAACGCAGCCCAAAGAGGAAGAGGAAGAAGAGGAGGAGGTCAGGAAGCAGCCAGATCCTCTTCATCAACTTATTTTGCATTTTAGCCACAATGCTCTGACTGAATGCAGGTAAATTCATACAAAAGCACACACACTATTATACACCTGAGCACCTGGCACCGGCATGGTGTGCTCCATCTGTGCAGGATCACCATCTTGGCCTGTCTCCGACTGAATAACGTGTTACATTAAGCTGAATTAGTGCATATATTTTCTACAAGACGCAGAACACAAGCAGTTTTACAGCACTATTCTTTACATTCTTGCTAACTACAGTACCTTTATTGCTATAAATACAATCACTGAGAGATACTAATTTTTCATAGATGAGATGTTAGTGTCTCAAGCTTTAACCACTAGGTATTTGTCATCCTTCTTTGTCAGTTCCTTGGAAGAGGATCCTTTGTATATTGCATATGCAGATATGATGGCGAAGGTAATTCATTATCTAAATTGCTCCTACTTAAAGCCATGCAGTTAAGCAAAATTCACAAGGTTTTACAGGCTGTTTTCTCTTGCAGAGTTGTGCCGAAGGTGAAGAAGAAGAAGAAGATGAGGAAGGCAAAGAAAAAACATTTGAGGTATTGTTGATTTCTCTGGGATAGTGCTTTGGGATGTTTTTTGGTCAGTTTTGAATTATATGCTTCAATAAGAATATTTTGTTTTCCTGCAGGAAAAGGAAATGGAGAAACAAAAGATGCTGTACCAGCAAGGCAGACTCCATGAGCGTGGGGCTGCAGAGATGGTGCTCCAAATGATCAGTGCCAGCAAAGGTAGGAGCATATTAATGTTAGGTTTCATACAACGGCCAACTCTTTTATAATTCTAATGTTGTAACGTTGTGTTTATCAGGTCATCTTGCTGCTATGGTGACCTTCACTCTCAAACTGGGTATTTCTATCCTGAATGGAGGAAACATACTGGTCCAGCAGGTACACAGCAATTGTACTTTTAGGAATTGTATATTTAGTGGCTTCAATCAGCATTTACTATATATCTATGTTATTGCAGAAAATGTTGGATTATCTGAAGGAAAAAAGGGATGTTGGATTTTTCAAAAGTTTATCTGGACTAATGATGTCATGCAGGTAATGTCACGCAATGACCCTATACACACACACACACACACACACACACATATATATATATATATATATATATATATTGTTCAGCACATGCAACATATGATCTAATGTAGAGAATAAATGCATATGTAACTTTATGTTTAATCTCTGTCAGTGTCCTGGACTTGAATGCTTTTGAAAGGCAAAATAAGGCAGAGGGTCTGGGGATGGTAACTGAAGAAGGATCAAGTAAGTGAAGAGACTAAATGCAGATAACTTAAAATATTTGTAGCAAAAAAGGATGTCAGTGAATATATACCTGACAAATTATTATTTATATCACAGTAGAGAGAGGACAAATCTGAACGCTGCGTCTGTGTTTCAGTCCTCAAGACAAATGGAGTAGCATTACCTTGACAAAACATTTGCTGATTGTCGTGTTTGGTGTTCTGCATCTCCATGTCACATATGTGTCTTGTGTCATTGTAAAGTCCATCGTGTCTAAATATGTTCATTGTGCAGATAAATCTGTGCTACTGTATGTCTAAGTCCTGTCTGAACTGTGTGTGCCACTTTAGCACTCAATACACACAAATATAACCATATTTATCTATCTGGGGTCTTTATTGGAGCTGATGGGTTACATACAGTATATGACTATGCTTTTATCATACATATTTCAACTCATTTTCACCTCATAAGCTCAGGCATAAGTGACGGTGACTGTTAGTCTGGTACTCTGTGGTCTAAATACCTGCCTAGTGAGCAGATTGTACTGTAAAACTATGTTTGTAACCTCTCGTCAATGTCACAAATCAATGTGAGTATGTAAACATATACCTATAGCACTATCATTCTCTCTTGTTCCTACTTCTAAATGAATCTCAATGTCTTCTCCTTTGCTTATGTCTGCTTTTTTTGTTTGTTTGTTTTCTTCTGATCATGTTTTTATCATCGGTCGCAGTCAACGTGAGTGAGCGGGGTAAATACATGGTTAAGATTCTACTCATTCTATGCAATGCTGACATCTTGATTGCTCTCCGTTCAACCTCCTTCCTTCCCTCATCCCCATCCGATCCTACTATTTCCCCCTTCCTCCCTTTTCCTGAATGCAACATGATGACCTTGACCTGAAAGAACGCATGCATGCTCCTATGACGTCTGGATAGACTGTTCAGTCCTTGGTCAGGTTCCCCAAACTGACTCAAAGTTCTCCACTTCTTTTAGAAATAGGCAGTGCTTGTCATGTATGTGGGAACTTTTTTGTTTCTTAATACTAACCAGCGTGCAATGAAAAATAAAATTCCCAAAGCTTTGTTTGTTAGAAGCAACAAAACTTTGCTGGTTCTAAACAAGAGGAGTGTGTTTTATTCCTGTCATAAATCTTGTTTTATTTTTTCAAAGATGCACTATACCTTGTCTGAATGTTCTGCGCACCCAAAATAGTGCACATAATTTGCTGTACAAGATGGCAGCTTTATGGATAATGATGCAAGCTTTGATGCCTGTGTGGTACTGACATTAAAATGACAGGTCTCCGACCTCAGCTTCACCAAATAGGACAGTTAATCTTATTTCCTCTTCTCAGGTTCCAAGGTACTCCAGAACGATGAGTTCACTAAGGATCTCTTTAGGTTTCTGCAGCTCCTCTGTGAGGGCCATAACAATGGTAGGTGTAAGGTTTTCATCCACCACAATAAAAAGTACACCTGCATGTATCTCTGAAAAGTCAGATAATGTGGCTTTCCTTTGCACCCAAGTGGAATGGAGTGGATTACTGTGTTCTTTAACAACTGCATTATCTATTTTAGATTTTCAGAATTTCCTGAGGACTCAGACAGGGAACACGACTACAGTCAACATCATCATCAGTACCGTAGACTACTTACTAAGACTACAGGTACATTGTCACAGAATGTTTTATTTTTTTGTTAGTGCAATATATCCAATCACTCTCTTTAATGCTTTTATTTGTTTTGACAGGAATCTATCAGTGATTTCTACTGGTATTACTCTGGTAAAGACATCATTGATGAGGCGGGTCAAAGAAACTTCTCCAAAGCTCTGTCAGTGGCTAAACAAGTGTTCAACTCTTTAACTGAGTATATCCAGGTACAGTATCACACCATACCACTGCATGATCTAATAAACAGTGGGCTTAAATGTACTGTATGTGAATCACACTGATACTTATTGGCTTTAGTGACCTGCAGTTATTTCTACTCTTGTTCTTTGCAGGGTCCATGTATTGGAAACCAGCAGAGTTTGGCTCACAGCAGGCTTTGGGATGCTGTGGTGGGCTTCCTGCATGTTTTTGCCAACATGCAGATGAAGTTATCCCAGGTATCTATGGTTATTTATCAACTTGAAAAGTGTTTATGTGTATTATTTGGCACAGCAAAACATAGTATATAGTCACCTATTGCATATAAGAGGTAGTTATACAGGTTGAATATTTCCAAAAAGAACATAATTGTGAAAGATTATGCTCAGGGAATGCTTAGAATTGAGCAAATGGTACAGGTCCTAATCTGTTAACGCCCACTGTCCAATAAATGCACATAGTAGAATAATTAGCATTTTATTGTATCTATTACTTTTAATACAGTATTTTAACTTGTAATATCATGTGTTTAATTTGTAGTATTGTTACTTTTTACCAGAGTAAAAGTCATCAACTTCCACCGGCTCATTTTGCCACTAGAGGTCACCCCAAGATAAAATATAACCGTGGCCTGATGTGCCACAGCAGTTAGGTCTGTGATAAATTATTCCATCTGTATTTTCCCCTTGCTCAGTAAGACAGGAGTGGGATAAATCCACATACCTAACCTTATCCTGTGGTCAAGAGAAAGGGCTGGATCTGACAGTAGTATTTGGAATGAAGGAGAGCACAGGTGGAGTATTTTGAATTTAGCGCATCAAAGTGCACCTTAGATTTATGGTATGCTGAATACAGTCTCCTCAGAGAACCTAAATGAGTCAGAATGACCCAGCCATCTGCTCCTGGACAGTAAAATAACATTAACCCTGGTGATGATGGATGGATGGGACATAGAAGGGCCTTCTGGGCCCCAGCAGGGCCATTGTAGGTCCCCACAATCTGAAGCAGCCTTGATCTCTCCAAATGCAACTCATTTGATATAGTGTGTGATGTAGAGAGTCACAAGCAGACCATCTTCTGTCTTTGGCTTCTTACAGGACTCAAGTCAAATTGAATTATTAAAGGAACTGCTGGACCTGCAGAAGGACATGATCGTCATGATGCTGTCACTTCTTGAAGGTTTACTTTTTACTCAGTTATTGAGTGTATGTGATCTCTGCTGTTGGCAATGCTATATAAAGTCTCTTTAATGAGTTTCCCTGAATAGTTTTGTTTGCTCTGAAATTAATCAAATGTTTACCACAGCAGCTTTGCATAATCTGTGTGGAGGGCACTGCCTGTAATTCAGTTTGCTGACAAGGTTTGCTTTGCTCTCTCTCTTTCTGTTTCTGCACAGGAAATGTTGTAAATGGTACCATTGGTAAACAAATGGTGGACACTTTGGTAGAATCTTCAAGCAATGTGGAGATGATCCTTAAATTTTTTGATATGTTCCTCAAGTTGAAGGACTTGACCTCGTCAGACAGCTTTAAGGAGTGTGACCCTGAAAGCAAGGGAGTCATCTCAAAGAAGGACTTCCAGAAGTCCATGGAGAACCAGAAACAGTATTCACAATCTGAGATCGAGTTCCTTCTTTCCTGTGCTGAGGCTGATGAGAATGACATGTTCAATTATGAACAGTTTGTGGAGAGATTCCATGAACCGGCCAAAGACATTGGTTTCAACATGGCTGTGTTGTTAACTAATCTCTCAGAGCATATGCCTCATGATGCTCGCCTTTCCACGTTCCTGGATCTGGCTGAGAGTGTTCTCAGCTATTTTGAGCCTTTTTTGGGTCGGATTGAGATAATGGGTGGAGCTAAACGCATTGAAAGGGTCTACTTTGAAATCACTGAGTCGAGTCGTACCCAGTGGGAAAAGCCTCAGGTCAAGGAGTCAAAGCGGCAGTTTATCTTTGATGTAGTCAATGAAGGCGGAGAGAGCGAGAAGATGGAACTCTTTGTTAATTTTTGTGAGGACACCATTTTTGAGATGCAGCTAGCATCTCAAATTTCAGAACCAGACCCAGTGGAGCGTCCAGAGGAAGATGAAGACGACAGTCAGAGTGTGGCAGAGAACCAGGAGGAGGAAGAGGAAGAGAGTGTGATGCTGGAGTCTTCCTCTGCCTTCACTGTGGCCTGTATCTCCATGAAAAAGAGCCTCTGTCATTTCCGCCAGTTGCTCACTCTTAAGAGCATGAGGCGTCAGTACAGGAAGTTCAGGAAGATGAACATTCGGGAAATGGTGCGCAGCTTCTTTGCTTTCTTCTGGATGATCATCACTGGTCTCTTCTACTTCATCTACAGTCTAATTTGGGGTTTCTTTCACATTTTGTGGACTACTATGTTTGGGGGTGGCCTCGTTGAAGGGGCCAAGAATATGAAGGTGACTGATATTTTGGGAAACATGCCTGACCCCACTCAGTTTGGGATCCATGGAGATGTGTTAGAGACGGAGAAGATGGAGGCAAACGAAGCATCAGTATTGGCAGAGATGGGTCAGATGGCTCAAGGGGACGCAGCAGAGGCAGACCTAATGGCTGAGCTGCTTAACATACAGCCCAAAAAGGAGGGCAAGCATGGTGCAGAGCCAGGTTTGGGGGATGTGTCTGAGGTGGTGGTGGGAGACGCTCCGTCCATAGCCAGTGCTGTCAAGCAAAAAAAAGCAGAGGTCAGTGATCATGACAAATCCAAGTGATGTGTAACTTATCACTAGAGACACATTTGTTATTAATCCATGTTAAAAGGCTTAAGATAAAATGAATTTATTAAGATGGTAACTGAGTGGTCCCCAGACTTTCTATTTATCAACTGTAATTGTAATTATTGATTAACGGAATAATCAATTTGTCATAGATGGCTGCAAAGAAGAGAGCTGCAAATGGAGACTACAAATCTGACTCAGAGAAAGGAGAGTGAGTGTTCTACCTCCACTATAAACATCATCGTGTTACATTCTGATGTACCATACTGAAGTATTATGCAGTTTTATATTTCCATTTCACTATATCTGAGATGCAAATATTGTACTTTTTACTCCTCTACATTTCACAGTTTTACATTACTATTTTTTTATCCCTTTATTTTCCAGTGAAAACCATGTCTCCAAATGTGTTTAGTGTATGAAAGATAAATAGACTATTTAAAACCCTGTTGGATTAGCCTTAAATGTAACTGTTACCTGTTTTCCTGAGCAGGTAAAAAGTTGACTTTATATGATTCTGTTCTTATAGGATAGCAACGCCACAAACAACAAGGATTTTATAGAATGGAATGCATTCAACTACGCAACAGTTTATAATGCCACTAAAAATTAAATCTAAATTAAACTCAACTTTAAAAACTCACATTATAGTTGTGGCCAAAAGTTTTGGCAGTGACACATATTGACTTTCCATAAATGTGATTTACTTGCCAATAAATGTCTCATAACATCTTATCATTTATATTAAATTCTTGTAGCAGCTTTTCAGTTTGCCTCAGAAACATGTGGAAAAGATGAAATTGCCAAGGCAAAATTTGTGTCACTACTGAAGCATTTCTAATAGTACATTTGACTAAAAAAACACATTTGAGTAATGTTTTGAAGCAGAACGTTAACTCGTAGTATAACTTTTTCACAGTCTGGTGTTAATACTTTTACCTAATGAACGGATCTGAATGCTGTTGATAGAGGTAGGATTTTATTTTACCGGGAACTTATGCAGATCTAATTATTATGGTTAATATTGTCTTCCAGTTCAGAAGATGGCGAGAAGAAGGACCATGACAAAGGCAGGGATGAAGCCCCTCCACAGCTTTCACTGGAGGAGAAAAAAGCCCCAAAGAAGAGACTCGGTCAGAAAAAGGAACCACCAGAGGCCTTCATGGCCAGCTTCTTTGCTGGGTTGGAGATCTACCAGACCAAGATGCTGGTCAGATATTTCCTACATATGCACATCTGTATTTTAAACATTAACATGCTAATTCGCAACACCCTATCTGTTGGAATTTTTAATTCTTTAAAATATTATTTTCACAGAACTACCTGGCCAGAAACTTCTACAACCTCCGCTTCTTGGCTCTTTTTGTTGCCTTTGCCATCAACTTCATTCTTCTTTTCTACAAAGTAAGTTCGTAGCTAACTATACAAACTCATGATACTATATAATTCCTATAAAATTCTAATTGTCTTGTTGTTTTACAGGTGACTGGTGATTACTCAGATGATGAAGACCCCTGGAATGGTCGGGGTAGAAGTGGGGAGGAGGAAGACGAAGGAGCTCTGGAGTACTTTGTCCTGCAGGAGAGCACAGGCTACATGGCACCAACCCTCCGCTGTCTGGCAATACTGCATACCATCATATCTTTTCTTTGTGTAGTGGGATACTATTACCTGAAGGTACAGTCACATCCACTGACTCTACTGTGATTGTACAAAAATACACACATCTACAGCTCTGGAAAAATAAGAGACCGCTATTTGATTTTACCATTTATAATTATGTGTTTGAGTAAAATTAATGTTTTTGTTTTATTCACTAAACTACCAACAACATTTGTCCTTAATTTCAAATAAAAATATTATTATTTAGAGCATGTGTTTGCAGAACACAACACATGGTCAAAATAACAAAAAATGCAGTGTTTTCAGAACTCAAAATATGTAAAGAAAACCAGCTCATATTCATTTCTAAATAACACAAACTAATATTGTAACTTGGTAAAACTTCACACATCAATATTTGGTGAAATAATCCTGATTTTCAATGACAGCTTTCACATGTCTTTCCTCTCCTCCTTAAAGCTCCTGGCATAGAAATTCAAGAAGCTCAATAATGTTCGATGGTTTGTGATCACCCATCATCTTCTAGAAGTTTTCACAGTGGGTTCAGGTCTACAGATTGTTCTGGTCATGACAGGATCTTCATCTGTTGGTCCGTCATCCACACCTTTTTTTGACCTGCTGAGTCCAGGAGCATTGAACTGATAGAAGAACCAGTCCTCAGAGTTTGGGAACATTATCAGAGCAGAAGTCAATAGTTATTTTTGGATTCCAGTTACTTTTGCAGCACTAATAGTACTGTTTTTGCCTGTTGTAAGAAGATAGTGATGGTCACAGTAGTGGTGTTTATCCTTCTTTTTAAATAAGACATGGATCAGGTGTTTATTAAGTAGAATAAGGCGTATTTGTGTTGGACTTCAACAGACACAGGAATAGAATGGATGTCATACATACATAAATACTGATTTCACAGGAAATTGCAGTGGTCTCTTAATTTTTTCCAGAGTTGTATACAACTACATATAGGATTCTTGAAGCTGATCATTGTATATAACCATTTATCATGTTTTTTACTGAATTCATAAAGTTTCCCTGTGTTTCTAAGGTACCACTAGTAGTGTTCAAACGGGAGAAGGAGATAGCCAGGAAGTTGGAGTTCGCAGGCCTGTATATCACAGAGCAGCCATCAGACGATGACATTAAAGGACAGTGGGACAGACTGGTGATCAATACACCGTAAGTCCCATACAGTTTACAACTATGAATGATAATGTTTTGCAAACAAAAGTATAATGCTGACTTGCCTTTTGTTGTTTTTATCAGTTCTTTTCCCAACAACTACTGGGATAAATTTGTCAAACGCAAAGTAAGTGGCTTATGGAATTTTAATGTAATCTGTTCTACACACAAGTCATCAACCACATTTGATGATGTTTCACAAAAGTCAACATTAGAGTCATTTATTATGTTTGTAAAAATTGTAGGTGATCAAAAAATATGGCGACTTATATGGAGCAGAGAGGATTGCAGAGCTGCTGGGGTTAGATAAGAGTGCCCTTGATTTTAACCCTACAGAGGAAGCTGTTGCCAAGGAGGCTTCACTGGTGTCATGGTGAGAGACTTGACAAATAAAGAACAATCAGAGGAAAAAAAAAAACTGCGATTTAAAACACTTTAAGAGCCTCTTCCATTCCTCTGTTCTCTTTTTCCAGGTTGAGTTCAATTGATACGAAGTACCATGTCTGGAAGATGGGAGTGGTGTTTACAGACAATGTAAGTTTGTAAAACATGGGGTGATTAATTGCTCTGTAATGCGTCTTTATTGATGTGTGAGTGACTGATTTGATGGATGAGTGGGTAAATGGGTTGTTTCAGCTTATTTTGACTGTACAGATGGTTTTCAAACAGCTCGCTTCCCATGATTTTCCTCTCTTTATCAGTCATTCCTGTATCTGGTATGGTACACCACCATGTCCATTCTGGGCCATTACAACAACTTCTTCTTTGCTGCTCATCTGCTGGACATCGCCATGGGCTTCAAGACACTCCGCACTATCTTGTCTTCAGTCACACACAACGGCAAACAGGTGAGAGGGAGGGAGATGCAGGGTGTCTTCATAAGCAGCAGGGGTCACTGCAGATTAAATGATCAGAAATGGGTTCTAAGTAACACCTGTTTGCTCTGTGATGCGCAGCCACATTCCACTTTTATCCATGTTCTGACACATTAATACTGTTAAATTTGTTCTTGGCTAAAAACAACAAACTGCTAATAATTAAATCTGTCACTGTTGTGAAATTATTATGTGTAATTTTGGTTGAGATGGCAACACAGAAAGCAAGTTAGCATTTTATTAAAAAACAAAACAAATGTTCTGTCATTAGTATTTAGTAGGATAACACTTCAAAGCATATTCTCCACAACCAAGCTTCAGAAAACACATTACCAAACCTGAAGCATTTATACATAGACAGCAGATCAAAGTCAACCATGGTATCCCACTAGACTAATATGACCTGTCTTAACAACCAGCTCCTAAGAAAATAGCTGTCTCTCAACACTTTCCACAGTCACTCAGGGGTTTGTCCACCGTGCACGTCATAAACAGGCTTGTGTGTCTTCATACAAGCATGATCTCATCTTATAATGGATTCTGGATATTGCTTTTAAATCACATTTGATTAAAGGGCTGTTATTTGGCGAATACTGCTTTTGCATTTGTCCATTTTTCCTTCATGGATTTGTGTATTTGGTAAGGGTCTAAGGAAGAAGGGAAAAATGCAAGTGAAAGAAGTAAAGATGCATGAATAGGAGTTTATATGCATGACATTTTAGTTCAAATGACCCAATTTAAATCCCAATTTTGTCATTCAGCTTCCCAGAGATTCTCATGTCAAATGACCAGAGGCACAAATCAGCAAATGTAATGCCACCTCTGTCTCTGAGGGTAGAAATGCAGCAAAATGACGAGGCTGCACAAACCTCCCCCACTCTGCTTCCTGTGGGCAGATCAATCAAACTGTCAATCCAAATACAGTTTACTGCTGCCTCCACTGTTGTCGCTATGAAGTTTACAAATAGAGTAAATTAATGTGGGCAGCGTCTGATTGGCACTTGTGTCAAATATGAGAAAACAGCAAATTACGTGTATTTGCACTAAATATACAGTAATGTGACCAATGTGATTGAATCTGTTCCCTCTTCACTTGTTGCTTTTCGTTTATCCCTGGAGTTTCCATCATCATACTACTTGTTATCTGTTCAAAACAAAATAACAAAAATGACAGCTCTGCTTATTTCGCTGTATTTGTAATCTTCGATACACATCAAGACTTGTCTTACTGATGTGTGTTTGTGCTCCTGTAGCTGGTGCTGACGGTGGGTCTGCTGGCAGTGGTGGTCTATCTTTACACTGTGGTGGCCTTTAACTTCTTCAGGAAGTTCTACAACAAAAGTGAGGATGAGGATGAGCCAGACATGAAATGTGATGACATGATGACGGTAAGTATCAGTCACATGATTGTTTGACTCCAACACTGACTCAGACTGTAATGGTGTTCTCTCTTTTCCATAGTGCTACCTATTTCACATGTACGTTGGGGTGAGAGCAGGAGGGGGCATTGGGGATGAGATTGAGGACCCAGCTGGAGACCCCTATGAACTCTACCGCATCCTTTTTGACATCACCTTTTTCTTCTTTGTCATCGTCATCCTTCTGGCCATCATCCAGGGTGAGTTTCAGTATTACACCCATAACCTGCTGCTGTATATTAGGTTGCACTTCTAACTCTCTGTGGCCCCTCATGTGCTTTTTGGGCCTGTTGTATGATGTTTGTTCCATACACTCATACTCCATGTTATCCTTTTTAGAAAGTCAGGGGTGCTAGATTCTAATTCACACAGTTTGAGCAGTTTCTTTATGATTGCAGGTCTGATCATTGATGCCTTTGGAGAGCTGAGAGACCAGCAGGAACAAGTGAAGGAGGACATGGAGGTGAGAGCAGCTTCATTCTCACCTATAGCTAACCCACAGATTGCAGAGGGATTTCAGTGGTGTTAGTCACAACTCCCAAATACATAGGAATACTGAAAATGCTGATATAAAGGCTACCTTACACAGTATATTGTGGACTTAAAAGCAGTAATATTATGCATTTTACAGAAAGCATACAAAATAAATATTTCCTTTTCTGAGTTTAGAGCTGTAGCCTGCGTTTCTGAATTTCTGGACTAACTTTTTGTGATGAATGAAAGTGAAAGGTGAAGAAATATGAAGTTTACAATCTGAGAGAATTACTTGTATTTGGAGAATTGCATGGGATTAGCAGCCTGTGGCTTTGAGGGGTGGTGGGGAAAATCATATGAGACCTTTGGGAACACCGGTGTGGCCGTGCTCACAGCTTTGTGATGCTATATTCAGGACCTAAATGTCAGTGTCACGCTGACATGCTTAGATGGGGATGTTTACCATATTAATATCTTAGTTTAATATGCTAATATTTTAAGGTTTTGTGAATTAGATTTGATGGTACCCATATAATAATAATAATAATAATACATCAAACTTATATAGCGCTTTTTTTGACACTCAAAGATGCTTCACATTAGAAAGAACAAAGAGAACAGAAAACTATTACATATTATATAGTTAGAATTATATGTGGGGTTGTACAATATATCAGCATAGGGCATATGTGAAAAATTCATTGCATTCATTTGGAGGTATGGGCAACATTTACTGTTATTTTATTTATAATATAGTGCGGTATCTTCTTGTTGGGAATTTATGCAGTATTTT
>JAPSES010000105.1:10422832-10462115 GCA_029822895.1 Maxillicosta whitleyi | reverse complement strand
TTAGTTTAATATGCTAATATTTTAAGGTTTTGTGAATTAGATTTGATGGTACCCATATAATAATAATAATAATAATAATAATACATCACACTTGCATAGCGCTTTTTTGGACACTCAAAGATGCTTCACATTAGAAAGAACAAAGAGAACAGAAAACAATTACATATTATATAGTTAGAATTATATGTGGGGTTGTACAATATATCAGCATAGGGCATATGTGCAAAATTCATTGCATTCATTTGGGGGTATGGGCAACATTTACTGTTATTTTATTTATAATATAGTGCGGTATCTTCTTGTTGGGAATTTATGCAGTATTTTGATAGCTTACAACAGTGCACAATGTTGCTGGTGTGTGCTTAGATATATTTGGATTAGTGGGTGTTATTAAATGATAATTGCAGTTTAAAAGTGCTTGTGCAGAAAGGCAGAGTGCTGCTGTGTTCTCTTGACTGTCCAAGACAAATTTCTTATAAGAGAGAGAATACAGTCTGATTCTATTAAGATATGTAGAGATATTTGACTCATAGGTGTAAAGTCGTGAATGGACTAAAAGTTATAAATGACTGATCTATTCACATTTTGTATCAATCCACCCAGTAAATGTTGACAGATTTCACAGATTACATGAAAACCTTGTTGCTGTGCTGCTACTGGATGAAAAATAGAGAGTCTGCAACAATAAAATAAATAATCATACATTTGTTTTCTGTTTTCCTCAGACGAAATGCTTCATTTGTGGGATTGGTAACGACTACTTCGACACAACACCTCATGGTTTTGAGACTCACACTTTACAAGAGCACAATTTGGCCAACTACCTGTGAGTATCCAGCCTCCGTGCATTTTGCTAAATGTTTTTTTCCCTGTTTTAAGGTTAGCCGTAAACTCATGAATCATCACTGAACATGTTTTGCCTCTTCTGTTTAATTTAACTACATGATTGATGGCTTCAGCACATTATCTCAGTATTAGAGCCAAAGTCACTAATAGTCCCAGTGATCCAGAACGCTGGATCCCTTTAGGTGTTCGTTCCATCTGTCTCACTATTTCTCATGCACTTCTTGCTTATCCAGTGTTGCTGTATAATACCCACGACAATAGAAAGTCTCACTCCATTTGTGCTCACAGTCAGCTGGCCTGAGGATATGAGAGCGACCTCATTATGTTGCTTCATTACTATTTAATGCCATGAACTTTATTGGAAAATAGGTTTGTGATAGCGTGCTTTCATACAGTATTCATCATGATTCGGCATGCTGTGATGCCCACAGAGATACAGCGGCACGCTGCCATTTACACTTGATTTGGGAAATAACAGGCGATTTGATGGAGAGTGGATGTGGTACTTTGTTTAGACACTTGCGTCATAAATTTTGCAGCCTACTCTAACACAAAAGTTGACATTTCCTGTGAATTTGCTGCTGCAGAGATGTTGGTGTGACATTTTTCTTTAATCTGATTGTCATGGGTTTTTCTAAAGGTTTTTCCTGATGTACCTTATCAACAAGGATGAGACAGAGCACACTGGCCAGGTACAGTTCAGTTCCATACTAATGACCTTTTCTTTGACGGCTTTTGATGAGTGGCCAATAAGGAGCAAAAATATTTATCATCCTGTCATGTTTAGAATAACTACTGTGTCCAGGTTTTCAGTAACACTCCACTGCTGTTTTGTTATTCCAGGAGTCATACGTGTGGAAGATGTACCAGGAGCGCTGCTGGGATTTCTTCCCCGCTGGTGATTGCTTCCGCAAACAATATGAAGATCAGCTTGGATAGAGCACTTGCATCATCCTTATCTCTGTCCATATATGTGGGCTGCTGAATAATGTAGTCCCACATTCAGCCTCTGGACTACAGCACACAGTCATCCTACCAGAAAGCTTTGGACTAGCTTTACTAGAGACAAGGCAAAACTACTTTTCAATTAAAAAATAAATAAAAACATGTCCTTCCTGATGTCATGTTGTATCCTGGTCATCGTTGGTACAGTGCCAGTGTATGAGGATATTACCTGTAACTTACCCTGACTTTTTTGGAACTAGTCTTTGACAGCATGTTGCCTTTTACTCCACATAACCCTCAAGCATTGCACAATTTTTTTTATTCTTGGTTCTAATTTTTTTTTTGGAGAAACACCGGGTTGTGTGGGGTTATGGGACAATATGTTAGTCTTCTTATGCACAAGAATCTAACTAAAATAAGAATGAGAATGTTGAACTTGAGACTTAATGCCAAAAGAAAAGTACAGTAGGTTTAAATAGTGCGCAGCAGTGGTATTTGAGAACGTTTTTGTTTGTTTTCAGGTGTTGTAGCCTTGTATATTCAGATATTTGGACGTCTAAGAATGAAATGGCAAAAAAGATTTATTATATAGGTTGATAAATGCCTATTTTTCATGAAGTGCCTTACAGTACTGTATCTACATTACAATGAAGCTATGCAAAACTTTTGTTTTTTTCTTTATTGTATGTAAGTACAGTAGTTTTTCTGGAGCAGTAAGAAGTAGCTGTCCCAATATGTAGTTTGTTGGCTGAATTTTTTTTATTATTGTTTGAACATGGAAGAACAGCATTGGTTTGGTTTATTTTTTTGCCGAATGCAGCATAACTGCAAAAATGTTCAAGATACAAAATGTGTAAATGAAAGATATACCACAGAGGAATTTACTAAATACCTTCAAACAAGAACAAAAATGAAATTGCTATTGTATGGCCATTTGTATGTAGTAGCTTTGCTGATCTGTGCATTTCTTTTGATGGAAAAATAAAGAAATCAATGCAAGAAATGTCAACGTGCAAGAAGTGTTTGGGATGCATTCAACAATGTTTCAGTTGTTTTTCTCCCTGTCTTAATGTGATCAGCAGCAGAACAATTCCAATCCATTTAGTGTCATCAGTCTGCCAGCGAGTCTTTTCACGTCCAGAATCACGAAGATGTGGTAGAAGTCCCTGTGGCTTTTTTAGATTGTTTCAGACTAATATACCAACTGTGTGCAAACAGCCTTTGGATTTGGGTCTAACTTCATTTCAGTCATCCAAAAACCCCAACGCTACCTCACAAGTGGGACAAACTCACAGCTTTTAATGAAGGTGTTGTGAAAAGCAGTGATGGTGGGAGGAGATGCATACTCCTGGTTGGTCAAATAGGTAGGACGGGGCCTCAGCAGGCTGCATGATGGGAGTTTTAGCCCTATTACCCATGGTGCCAGCTGTCAACTCACATCATGTCACCACACCTCAGGCACCACACAGTGCTGCAGCCTGCCGCTGAGAGCAACTCTGCTCAACTCTTTTGACTCGCAACAGTTTGGCATTGTTGGCTTCTTTTATTGTTCCGGCACATTGTGACTAAATTGTATTTCTTATATTAAAAAGCCATTTGTTCTTAATTGTTTTTAAAAGCTGTATCACACTGTCATAATTGGAGGAATATTGTTTTGAATGCATTATGTAAAATAAAGTAATATCAGGGGAAACTTAATATAAAGTTATAGTTATGATATTGTAAAGACATATTCCTCAATTATTTTTGCATGGTTATGAAGCCATTATAGGCAATGAGTGAAACACAAATGAGTGAAATCAGTGACTTAATCATTTTTAATAATTTGACATAATGGAAACTGTGGGAAGTCATTCTCAACTTCAAATCGCAACAATTAAGCAGTTAACCAACTGGAGACAGATTATACCCATTAAACTCCACTTTCCCATCGTTAAATTGAGAGGCTTCCAAATGAGTAGATTCCTCTCCTGTTTCTCATAAATAAGTAGTTGAGGAGTTTTATGCACATATTTCACTATATAATATATGCTACTTCATAGCTCATAAATATTTATTTGTAAAAATGCTTTAAATATAATGTGATAATAGCTTTGCTGTATTCTGTAGTGAGATAAGGAATTTGTCCAGTTGTATTATAGAAACTGATTTTGCTTTTGTTTTGTGGCAAGACTTAACAAGAGAACAATATTCATCACAGTGTGAAGAGGAAAAAATGAAAAACAAAACTCTTTTGAGAAGCACTGTCATGTGTCAACATTTTTACTCTGTAATGGGCCAAGGTTGTAGAAGGGTCAGTTCGTGGGCAGTTTGTTGCTGCACGCTCTTCACACACAGACTCCTGGGGCTTGATCTTCAATGTCAGGGTTTTGTAAAACACGTGCTCAACACTTAAGGTGGACTGACACAACTGCATTTTACAATTACAGCTTTCTATAATGTAAACCAACACATTATCATATGCATTTTTTTTTGTTTTGCTTCACATTAAAGCTGTGATAGTTTGGATATTTTGTCTTCCTCTACATATTCTAGTGGTATTTTTATTGAGTTTAGTCTGACAACAAATGCTGCATTATTTGTCTGCTCTCACACCTGACATCTGTTCTCCTCCCTGTTGCTGATGTAATGCAGTTGAAAGTTGTATGCAGTCTGCCATCCGTGGCCTCGTATGGTGCAAAGCACTGTGAAGTGACACGCAGGTCAGGAGGGAAAAAAAAGAGCAGCTTGATTAACCCTCAGCGCTGTCACCTGCAGCTGGTGTCCTGCAGGGAAACCGCCAAATGGTGACAAGACACTGCATATGGTCCCTTTGATGCATCCTGTCAGTCTCTGAACCTTCTGTCTGACATCACACAACAAACAACACTTTAACAGCTAAACAAGACATACAGAGGAGAGTGAATACTGAACACTCAACACTGATGGCCATTGTAAAACGAATCACTCAGAATAGTAAATGTGTGTTTACAACCTGTACCTGTACCCAAGTGTGTCCATATTAACCCAGAAAGCAGAAAGCAGTTTATCACTATTTATTACAATATTATACACTATATTTTGCATTTTACATTGTAAATCATATATTTTCCTGTATTTGATTCCTATATTTAATTTAGATGTTCATGAAAACTCAAACGTTATTCGATCAAAACAGAGAAAACTGAAGAAAAAGTTTTTTTTTAAGCAAAACTATCAATAACTAAATATAAAAACAAGTGTTTCCATCCACTGTCATTGATCCAACTCCATCGGTCAATGTTGTAGAAGAAGATGGTGTGTCCACATTCACTACAGAGCCTCTGAACGTCCAAATGGGTCATATCGGATGACAATGAAAAGACGATAAACTGCATTTTACACCAGTTAATCCCATGTATTGATTGGATTAATGGATCAACAGATATTAAACATTTTGTATCAATATAGTTTTGGTTGATGGTGGATGTTTGGGTTTTTATGGGTTAAATCAGGGAAAGTACTTTTACCTTATAGTGTTTTGGTGTGTGTCTGACCATGTGTGTAAAGGAAAAGCCCTGTTCCTCTGTTCACACACTGTGGTTCTGGCATTCATATCTTTGACAGATGTGTTTTCCCTGAAGCACACTCAACATCAATAGTTTGTGTGTGATTTTGAGTGTGTGTACATGTGTGTGTGTATAGGTGTATGAGACAGATGGAGTTTGAAAATACGGTTGTAAAATGAATGAATTTTTAAAGTCACCAGCAGGTAAATAAGATGTCAAATGTTCAGGATTAAACCTTTTAAAGTTTCTCATTCCATTTCCTGTTTTTCCAACCTCAGAGTAAACTGTGGATCCTCTCAGTGAACTGCTGAGACCTAATCGAACACGATTGCAGCCTTTAGGAACCTTTCATAAGAGATGGATTGAGCTATTTTCTCTATCAGTTCCAATGACCCTTAAACAGAGCTTGAGGCCAGGTCTAATTTATTAAAGACTTTATTACAGGAAGACTACAGTTCTCTTCACAACCCATTTAAATGACAAATCAAACACTATGTTGTTGTTGTTTTTTTTTTTTTTGTTGTTGTTGTTTTTCTGTAATTGCAACTCGTAAGGTTTTCCTCAAGCTCTGGAGCGACTGGATTGATAGATCTGGGTTGTTTTAACTAGTAAAGTCTACATACTCAAAACCCTTGGTAAAGTTTCTTCTGTTGTTTTTCTAGGACATACATGCTTGTGAGACTGAGGGACTTTTCAGACTGTTTTGGTTTAGCAAGCATTGATGGGAAACCCTTCACTCATAAATGTCTAAGAAAGAAAAGAACGTCTATTTGATTCATGTTTCAAACGACAGACTCAGACCAACCCTCTAACTATGAGAACAATGCTTGTGTCTTATGCGCCTACATATCATTTTTGAAGGTAGGCCCTCCCAAAACAGTGTTCTACATGAAAATAAAACCGCAAACATTCTAGTTGTACTGAAATCTTAATACATTAAACTATCCATGTATGTTTTCAACATCTAACAAGTAGCTGAAAATCATCCCTGGTTTAATTGTTCTGTCCTTGGACATCTGCAGAGAACCAGGTCTTGGGCTCATGTCCAGGGGATCTGTTACATGTTCAAGGTCAGACTGAGGCACTTTAGCTTGCAGTAGTTGAGTAACTGAATGCTACAGGGCCAGCAGTGCAGGCGGACAGTGATGCGAGGTGAACCGTGCTGAGCGAGGGTTGAAGTGAGCTGAACAGGCTGCTTCGTACTCCACGGGGTATTCTATTGCGCTGATACGGCAGGGGACGAATTAAGTGCAGACTAAGTTTGACACGAGGCCAAACATACCTGCAAAGGACAAATGAGGAATGAGACAAGCACTTAAATGTGACTCCACTGTTTCCCACCAAGATCATTTTTGCTACAACAGACTGTACTGAAAGTGTTGTTTCTCAAGCAGTTAGTACACTAAACCACTTGACACGTGGCGGTGTTATCTTCTGCTCGGCACAGATGTAAATGGATTGCTCTAATCAAGGTAATCATGGGGGAGGTTGTAAGAGATGAGCATGAGCCTGTACAATAATTAGCCATTTGTTTCCAATCACCAGCCAATGATTTCAAGTGCCACAAGCTTCCTGAAGATCATTTTTTCAAGGCAGGATGCAACCTCTTTACATACATCAAGATAATTATGATACGGAATATTATTCACACTGTGTAGAATCTGGAAAGAAATTTTGCAACAGCACTCAGCATAAGCAGAAATAGATGATGAAGATAGTGATTGTATAATTTAATTTAGATTTTTTTTTTCCTCCTGTCAATGAATAATACATGTTATTATCAACACAGAGTAAAAATTGAGTTGACACAGATGCTGACTAATACGAGTCAAGGGAGGACACTGAGGTTAGTCTTTCAAGTCTTTTCAAGATCTTCCAATATTCTTTGGAGCAGTTTTAGATTTACACTTCATGGTGCATTTACCTTTCTTTGGATGTTAGCCGAGATCAGCTTGTGTCACTAAGAGCATCAGGGCTGAGTATTAAAAAGGGGAATGGGAGTCCCAGTGGACCTACTGTCATGGGCTATATGCCTGTGCATAGCAGTGAATAAAAGTGTCTGTCCTTTGACTGTTTGTTCTTATAATAGCAGGACAAGGGCGCAGAGGACATTTGGTGATTGTGGAATAAGCATGTGGCTGATACACAAATCTGTATGCAAATGCATGCTCCCTCAATTAAAAAGGAAGATTAAAAAGCTTCAGTTAAATGTTAACATCGGCATGACAACATGCTAACAAGATGTTGTCATGCCCAGCACCACCTTCATTCATTGTGTTCACACGCTGACATTTATGCATGTTTTGAGATGATATGAGGTCACAAATGTAACAACAGGACAGGGTAAGACCTGATTATAGCTTCACATAAAAGCTTGAATAACCAAAGTTTGTTCATTCTAAGAGTGGAAAGTAAGATAAGATAATGCACCGATTTACTATATGCACACAACATTAAAAATAGAACGAAATATACACGGAATAAAATCTATAATATGTGCAAAAATATGCATACGTGCACAATAAATAAATACAGAGTGTAAAGATATAAATAATATATAAGAAACAATGAGTGGGTGTGCACAATGTTTGAATTTATTGTAAGAAAAGGGATTTGACCTGAACAGTGGATGGATAATGGAAATGGATCGAGCTTGATGAATTTTCATGAGAGGGAAGGTTTTGAGGGACTGATGCAGAGGGCCAGATGTACACGATGAGGTGATGAAGGGGTGTAGGAGGGTGAACAAACAACTCCAAACTGAAAACCTACTGAATGTCAGGAAATAGAGAGAGAAAGCACTTTAAATGTTTATAAATCTGCCAAACACTGCGACCATATTGCACTTTCACAAAGTCCCAAATTCTTATTATCATGATTTATTTATTTATATATTTATTTTGGATCACCATTAATATTCACAGCAGTTCATCCATTACTTGAAACAATATTTCAGTTGATGTGGTCGACCTTCCCTAAATATAATCAAATGTGAGTGTCTATCTACGGACATTCAACTTTTTTTTATCACGTTAGTACCATTTCACATACCTTGTAGATTTGATACAAACAGTTTTACTTATTTAAAAGAGAAAAATGGAAACTGAATCTAAAGAATAATAATCCTAAACTTGCTACTTGGAGTTGCTTGGCTACCCAAGGGCTGACTGATGCTTGTATGTGAATGTGACGCTGGCAGCTTTGACAGGTAGTAGAGCAGCTGCTGTACATGACACAGGCAGCCATCCATATCTCTCAGCTGCCCCTGAGGTTAATAAAGAAGCGTGCACTCCTGTAATTTTTCTCTAGACAACACTGAAAAGGGAAAACAGATACAATAATGCTCATTGATCGTGTGGGGAATCTTCTAGAGCGCTCCACAGGTAATTTCAACATGACAAGAGCTTATAAAAGCAATTTACTGTTGTTTTTCACTCGGCTTTATTAAATTTTCGGCCCCAGGACTTGGCTGTTAACTTAGACAGCTTTAGGTTATTGTGCACATAAAACCAATGCTGGCAGTTGTCACCAGAGTCCAAAGCCAGAATTAGAGTTTTTTGTTATCTGAAATAGGCTTAATGCCACCCTGTTATCTTACACAGAGATAAATGCATCAGTAAGTTATTGATTAAAGATAGAATCACTGCTGTATTATCTACCTTGTGAATCTTGTAATTCAGTTATTTCTGACAGTAGATCAACCGCCGCAGCTGCAAACGTCCATGAGGCTGCAGTCATTATGGGGCTCGTGATGGCTGTTACAGAATGTATGTGTGGATGAGAGAAAAGGAAAAGAAGTCAACTGGTGTAAAATGTTTTATTATTCTGGCACTTGCTGCTGCTTATTATGAAATTGGCCTTCCCTGACCATGACCAGTACATGCAGGGTGACGGGAGTAAATAGCAGCTATGAGTGACAGCAGATAATATTTTGACCTCTACCAGTAATTTAGGGCTACCCGTTTTTCGTTCACGTTCCTCCAGAATTGCCGTTTAATAAATGACATTTATATGCACAAATCAGAGATGCTTAGCGCATATAAATGAGAATGTGTCAGAACATTTATGAAACTACATGCATGCACATTTCACCATGCAAGATGCTACAAAACCCTAAGATAATAATAATAATTAAAAAAAAAAAAGAATTCCAGTAAAATGAAAAGGCATCATTAAATGAAGGTACATTTTCCTTTTTTGAAGAAACACACATTTGCACTCTTATGACTTTTAAACTTTATGCATCTCCTGAAGGGTATATTGGTTGTAAAACAATAACAAAACATCACTTACACCAGTGATTCTCAACTGGAGGGTCACAAAGACGTGTTCAGTGGGTCACCGGCCTTTGTCTGGGCAAAAAATAATGTAAAAGCGTTCATATTTTGCTAAATCGACTTTTATGAGTCTTTGGTACATTTATTTGTGTATTTGGACGCTAATAGTTATTACAATTTGACTTCCCTCCAGGTGCTGCAAAGCTATCTTTATATTTATGCTGGCAAAAAGTATCGAGTGGATTTCTCCAGCTTGTTCCAATTCCTTTTTAATTTGTTATGTTTCATAAGTAGATAAGTCACAACATTTGCACATATAATTTCAAGACACCCGATGAACATTTCTCCCAGTACGACATAATTGTTGATAAGCAGCAGTAGTTATAGTCCATACTGAAAATATGTCCAAACCTTGAGCTGATTAGCTAAAATGTACAGTTGTTGTTTGTATTAATGAACATAATTTAAAGGGCCAGCGCTCATAACAACCTTTCTGGTGGCATTACTCAGAAATAGGGTAGAAGAAGGTCCTGTAGAGTTTAATTAATGAAGAATTCAGATCCAAGCAGAGCATTTACAGTTTATGTAGACCACACTATGAACAAACAAATCCTGTGCCTTAATTTATATGGAGCGGCGCAATGTCAATTAAAACCCCCCAACAATAGGTGGCAGTAGTGTACTGTATTGCTGATTAACACCAGATATTACGCATCACAAAAGAAAACCTAAAAGTTTGTTGTTGCCGTTTTTTCCACTGCATGGTACTCTACTCTACTCTACTCTAATCGGTATTCCTGTGGTACTTTTCCACAAGAGACCAGCTCGTCTCAGATCGACTCGTTACTTTTATGTGCGTTACTTCCGTGTCGTCTGAGTTGCCGAAAACTCGCTAATTGCGTATTTTCTCGTCTGGATTTTTACGTCCGCCACCAAAGAGTGAATCTACCTTACCGTCTATAGTGTAGTTTTGTCCTCTCATCATGTGGATTAATGTATCACTATTTACCATCTACTTCCGCATCTGATTTTTGCGAGTCACAGAGAAAACTGTCTGACCAATCAGTGATCTGCAGTGTCGTGACGTCACGGTTGTTGTGGGTCCCAACATTTTGGAACCTCGACTGAGGCGGTACTAATAAACTAGTATCGGTCCCGGATTCCAGGGTCCTTTTTCGTAATGGAACCGGTACCATGGAGTAGAAAAGCGCCATATTTATATAATGGTGAAACTCTGGTATGACACCGATCACATCAGTTTTACCTGACTGAGGAAGAAAAACCTGTTTAGCATTACCACCTGCAGGTCAGTTTGGGTTGTCATAACTTGTTTGCAGTGTTTTCATACTGTGAAATTTTGTATTTTGGGTTCAAAATGCTTCATCTTGTCATTAAATACGTTTTAGAAGTTAAACCTTGTCAATTTGGGTCATGGCTTGTCACTGAGGGCTGATCCAATCCAACTTTATTTGTAAAGCACTTTGAGAAAAACACAGTGGAACAAAGTTGTGTATGTAATAATAATAATAATAATAATAATAACTGACAGTGGGTCCCAAAAAGCCAGAACTTAGACCCAATAGTATATGACGATAATAAATACTGAAGAGAAGATAAATAACAGGTGTAACCATAGAATACAACGATAAAATTTGGTCAAACAATAATATTTCCAAGTTAAAACTCTGGTTCAACTAAATTACATAATAATTACACTCAGGTAACTACACCTATTAACCGTGTAGTTACCTGGGTGTATTTATGTTATACTTTGTTAAGCTAATGTTTTTTTGCTTGTAATGTGCAAAATCTGCTTATTCTGGCAGCGGCCCATTGTGGTAAGTCAGTGGCTAAATTAACATTTTAAGAAATTGAATGCTAAATTAAGTAATTGAGTTTGACACAACAATCTGGTTTCACAGTTTCTAAGAACATTTACCTTTATTGTAGGGCAATTTATGAATAAGTCATCAAAAGTAGTAGCTATTAGAACTTTATTGTGCTATCACTCATGTCTGGAGCCTAGTGCATCCTTGATCAATTAACATGCAGCTCCACAGGAAATCTCATCAATAAACCATGGCACATTATTTAAGAAGAAAATGAAAAATGTATTGCTTGAGACTGAGATGACAAATATAGTACATCAACCCACCAAAGTTCACCTTTTGAATTAGTCTTGGTTCATCTTTCAGGAATATTCTTAAACTTCTGAAGTTATCTCACTTTTAGTATTTACTCCGTGGCCCATCTGTATGAGGCCAAATGTGTGACAGCCAATGCATCAGGAGTTCTCAGCAGTTGGGGAGGCCATCTGTGTTTATTTTCCATTAGCGTGACTCTCTCATCTCTCCTCTTATCTCCATCCTCATCAAGGAAACACTTAACATTATATGTGATAATTAATTTTTCAAGGGTATTGATATGGGTTGATTGCACTAATGAACTACAATGTACCCCATATTCTGTATCTAGTGATTTGTACATTTGCAAGCGTGCCTGCACTCAGAAGATTTTTTCAAAAGAGTTTCTGACTCAAATATATGCAAAAACCATCCAACAAATAAAACTAAAACAATGTAGAAAACCCAGCTAGAAGCAAAACACAACATGGGGTGGGGCTTGTGTGATTTAAATGCCAAAATTCATTGGAGAGGCTGTGAATGTGAGAGCAAGTCATTTGCTTCTGTATGAGAGGATGCTAATTTGTCTATGCTGAGGATGAGGGACCACATGATGGGCACTGGCTGCACACTGAAAATAAATACCTTAACAGAGAGTTGGGAGGGCGCTGGGTATGCAGCCCACAGGCATCGGCCTGCTGAGGACTCCTGACAGACATCTCACCCAATTAGCATTCAGCACCTTGCATACTGCTTTGAGCAACAAATGCTATTTTAATGTAGTGTAGTATTTGTCGAAAACAACCAGGATGACCATTACCTCTGCTGAGTATAGAGGGGAGTTGAATGAGTCTAGGCATGCCCACAGCAGATGCAGAGACACAAAGACACACAGTTTGCAGGTAATTTGGGTAAATTTCATTAGCAGCTGGTAGATTTAGTAAGTAGTAAGTCATTGCACAATCTCTCAAGTATTAGATAGTGAAGAATTAATTTAATTAAAATGAGTTGCCAAAACTTTTATTCAAAAGTTTTTCCAAATTGCTTTTAAATGCCACTGTTGCCAGAGGGTTAAACAGCTTTTACAGCAATTAATTTGCTACAGTGTCAAGGGCAGGTCTCATCAGGTGTACCTGGCACCAATCCACCTCCTCACTGCTTCACATTTACTGAAGGCTGTGATGCTGCTGTCACTTTTCTGCTTCCACCACTCACAGAATGTCTACTGAATTAACTCCCTGTGTTGCACTGATGAGAAGCAAAAAATGTCTTGTGGTGGCACCCACGCAGGATAACACCATCTGTCACTAAGTAGATTCTCTCAGACACACATTCAGGTAAGTTTTGTCTTGAATGGACTACAAATGTTTATCACTTTGAGTACACTTATGCTTGAGGCAGTGTTGTGATTAGTGATAATTAGCTGTATATGGTAAATAAAAATATTTTGACTTGCGTTTATATTTTACGATTTTCCATGTTTCAGTAAACCATTGGGGCAAACACTAGCATTAATTGTATTGATTCATGAATATGTTCAACAATAATCTTTTTTCCTTTAAAAATTAAGTCACTTAATCCATCTCTTTCCTCATTAATTTAATAGAAGCGTGTTAGGTTATTCTTTAGAAAGACTGAGCTCTAGAAGAGAAAATGAGAATGGGTGCTGTATTGAGTACAATGCATATTTTGTTCATTACATGCTTTGTTTAAAAAACTTAATTCACTCTTGCTTAGCAAAATAATAGCTGGGTTAATTAAGGTGTCAGTGTGAGAAGCGTAGAAAAAAAAAAAATCACCTGCTTTTCGGAACTAACTGCTATTTACATATTAAAGTTCATCCAAATTAAGAAAAGGTTGATTAAAGCATATGAAGGACACCTGCACAAAAGGTCACAAAATATTGCATTTAACAGATTGTGAAGCATATTAATTTGATTCTGCTGATGGTATTTCTAGCTCTGCTGGACTATGCTGTTTTCCAGCTGCCCCCAGGTGAAATTAAAATTCAGCCCCAGTCCTGGCATGACTGGGGAAACCTTTAGTTCTAACTAAATGTGTGTGCAAATTACTGCCAAACAAAATGAGGGAAAAGTCACAACAGAGGTGGTGCCTCAAAGTAGAGACCAGTGCCTTTTATGTCACAACTTACAGCAATTTTCAGCTTAACCGACAAAGATAACATCCCAAACTCATGGCTGAAACTTTTTACTCTAATGGGACTGACAAAAGAACTGCTTATTAAGCTAGCTTTAGCCAAACTTATCTGAACGTACAATTTTGTGTCCCTTGGGTGCCATTAGAAAGGGTGACTAGGTTAGTCTCCAGTCCCAGTGAGGGGCTAAGCTGCTGTAATTTGTGGCTTCAGAACAGTGAGTAGAGGCAGTCCCACCATGTGGCTGTGACAGGGCCTCACAGAGCTCCGATAATGAGGCAGGTTGCCTCATTAAAAGCCATGAGGCTTGCACACAAAAGAACCTGAGATCAAAAGCCGCCACGCTGCCTTTAGTTTGCCTCTGCACACATGCTTTTGACCACAGTACTAGCAGCACAATATTAAAGTAACACAAAAGACCTCTATGCTACATCACCTACAGGCAGCTATGTGTTTGCGTCTGGAAATAATTAATTACTTGTTACCCCCCACCCCAAAATGGAAAAAAAAAAATGGTAATTATGTTTTTGTGGCTTAGGTGGCAATGTAGATCATATAATTCCTTAGATGTGGGATAAATCTGCCACTACACACTCCAAACACAGTTAAGTCAACACTAGTACCGTATGTGTCCCAAAATATAAGAACAAACTCATATGCTTTCCATAACAGTTTTTGTTTTCTCTTAATGGCAGTGAAAACATAACACATTTCAGGTGTTCATCTTCATTATTGATGTTGTATGTGGACGGCGTATGAGAGGAATTGTCCAACAGCAGCCACAGGGAAAAACATGACATGTAGGTGGCTCTTTCTTTGTGATTCTTTTCTTGTATCAAATCAGGTTGTGGGCTGCACTGCTGTTCAATTAAAACTCAAAGACTCTTGCTGCTATTGAATGTGACATAAAAAAACCCTCTTCTTCTTGTCCTTCTTCCTTTGCAGGCGTTTCACCATTGAGCTGTGGGGAGTCACAGGGGGATTGTTGCTGTGTGAGCGACAAGAAGAAGCAGACGAAATGTGCTCTGACAGCTCTGCTTCATAGTTCTGGACAGCAAATGTCAGGAGCCAGACAGCATATGTACAGATGAGGGTGGGACTGAGAAGTCAGGGCTGTGTTTTATGGGTGTAAGAGTGTATACGAGTGTCTCTGTCTGTCATCTGTCTGTGGTTTTGACAGTTGTGAATAAATATGTGCAAACTAGAATATTTAGCGAGATATTTAAGGCTTCAGATTGTTTGAAGCAGGGAATGCATTTCCTTAAGTCCTGTAATTCACTGTACATTGTAGGGGCTTTTTTGGTGTGTAACTATCAACACATGGGTCCCCCAGGAGCAGCAGAGTGAGCTGAGGCAAGACTTAGTGGGTGTGTCACTGGAAATGTTCAGAGCTTTTGGACCTCAGGCCATGAAAAGGACAGCGAGGTATGGACAAGGACAAGCAGATGCACTTTGCTCAGGCATGAAATGCTTTCCAAGGAACATGGAGAGAGATGTGGAGAGATGGAGAACAAAAGTGACAGAAAGAAGAAGAGGAGGCAGAAAAAAAAATGAATGAGTCACCAGGCAGGACACAAAACATATTCTTTTGTTCTCATGGAGATGAGTCACAGTGGGTTAATGTGCAAAGCTGTTTTTTTTTTTTTTGACGTTTTTACTTTTGTCATGTAGTTGTTGATCTGTGACACATGCACACAAAACAGGTCAACCATTGTCCTGCAAAGCCACTTTTAGAGAGATGACAGATGAAAACAGGAATTTAGACACTGACTGTATTGCTTCCTCTCCTAAAAAGTTACTGTGGAAAATCCAGTGAACCTAGGGGGTAAAATATGTGAATCCTGACAGGATTACTCTATTTCTCTCTCTCTCTGTCTTTTTTTTTTTTTTTTTTTTTTTTTTTTTTTTTTTTATTATCTTTTTTTTTTTTTTTTTTTTTTTTTTTTTTTTTTTTTTTGCAGAATTACAAATATGTAGAAAAAGCAAACGTAATAGAATAAGTACACGGATTTTATAAAAATGTATGTTAAGATGTAGCCATAATAAATTAGTTAAACACCACAGACACGCATTTAATTTCCACAAGCTCATTACAAAAATACCACAGTTTCTCAACAGAAGATAAATGTTTTATCTGTGGGGTTTGTAAGGTTTTCTCGAATGCAGGTTTGTGTTGGTGGGGGGAAGCGTTTTTTTCCGTGGTAAGTGATGTCTTTATCACAGAATAAACGAGAAAGCAAGTCGTTGTTGACAGGTTTGGTTCGACACGTGTTTTACGCATTTCAGTTTGTCACATGTGAGATAAAAAAAAACAACAACAACACGATGAATTAACAAAGTATTAAACATGGATGATTTAGAAAATAGGCTGTGTGTGTGTATGTGTGTGTGTGTGTGTGTGTATTTTTCCAATTTTTATTAGCCTACTATTTTCAAAATTTATAAACAGGTAAATTATTAAATTACAAGTGAATAAAGTCTGTTTTCTTTCTTCGGATGATGACGTTTTATTTATAAATAATGAAATCATGTTTTCATTTGTAACGTTGCCACAAAAAGCACAAACATATGGAAATGGCACATCCTACATGTAAGGATCCTAACGTCGATTCAAAACATCTAAAATATTGTCTCTAAATGACGAAGAATCCACTTATAGTCTCTGAGGCAGAAAGTTGGAACAAAACCACACCGTTTGGACGCACAGCAGCAGCCCACTGACCCGTGGCACAGGTGGGCACAGACCGGCTTCAGACTCACCTGCACCCTGGCCTCGGACAGTCCCAGCCTCTGGCTCAGCTCCTCTCTCATGAACGCGTCCGGATAGTGCGTCTCGTCGAAGAGCCGCTCCAGTTCGTTCAGCTGCTCCAACGTGAAGTTCGTGCGACTCCTCCGCTGCTTCAGTTTCCCCTGCGCGTCCTCGTCCTCCGACTTTACGTCCTCCTTTTTCTCCTTACACTCGTATATCCCTGTTAAACGTCCCACGGTCGGAAGAAAACACAAGACACGTTTAAAACACGTCCCTTAAACCCACACGCGTGTCTGTGTGTTTCCTGCAAACACACACACACACCCCATGCGCATTCCCGGGACCTCTATGGTCTACACTGTGGGCCCTGACAGGGGCCTAAAGGGCCTGGCAATTTGGCACCACACATTACAGAGCCTATTCCTTCCAGTGAGGCCTGTGGCTGCGTTTCCAGCCTCCATAAGTCAGTGCGTAATGTCAGCGCCATTACCAAAGGAAATCAGTCAGTGCATGGCATGGACGACTAATAAGAGCATTTAAGCGATTTAAGGAGCAGAGAATTAAGCCTCGGCTAAAAGGAGAAGATTTAGGCCTGTAATTACTCGCCTCCGTAAAACAAGTTGGAGTTATTTCAGGATGTAAAGAAAAACTGCCGAGGGTCAACAATTCTCCTCCAGTAAACTGCCTTTTACATCAAACGTCCATAAAAACTCTACCAACAATCCACAGTGTTGAATGCACTGCAGAGCTGCCAGTCTATAGGTTCATCTATTTTTATGTGCCCATACTCTGCTATTATGTGTTGTCATTGCTTTATTATTCTTAGTAACACACTTGACAGCTGATGCAATTACTGGCCTGTTCAGTCGCATTTTTCTGTTTGTAGTTTTCTGACGTGAAAATCACTTTTCCCACAACTTATAAGACCAGCATTTTATAAAGGTGACAACAAACAAATCCATACGAAATAAAGTAAGTGCAACTCTCAATATTAAATTAAACTAAAACACAGTGTAAACAGTGTCCACCTTTACTCCTGTTACGTGATAAATAACGAGAATATTTCAATTATATTATTTTATTTATATGATTAATTTAGTTTATTATCACTAGGGGATAAATAGCCTATTACATTGAGGGGACCTGTCCTAAAATGTGTGTTATTGTACTTTCATAAAAGTTAATAGATGTGACGCTTTTAAGAAAATAAACACATTTTCAATTTGTATAACTGTAATAACTAACATCAAAAGTGTGTTTTTTTTTTTTTTACTATGTCAATGCTACAGAGTGGACTTTACAACAGCAGATCATCAACATTTCTGAAACTACTGTCATTTTAAAATATTATACTTACTTTTTACGCAAAATATTAAATCTGATAAGGCTGATGTAAGGCAGTGAAAGTGTAGGCTATCTTATAAATTTTAGGGAAATGCAACACTATTTAATTTTTTTTTTTTTTTTTGAGAGAGAGAGAGAAAACAATCATCAAATAGTTAAAACGACGGGCCCGCCTCCTGGTTCGCAAAATAATCGTTCTATTAACAGAATAATGTAGTAACTTGGCAAACCAAAAAAAAAAAAAAAAAAACAGAAAAAACAACCGAACCGAACGCGTGTGTGCGTAAATGTTTTTCTCATCGGCGGATTTGTGCGCATTTTTTATCGACGCGTAAAAGCGGAACTTATGAGGGTTTTCCCCGACATTTTTTTTTTTAATTATAGCCTATAATAATCAAATAAACAAGTCAAAAAGCTTACCCTCTGTAGCCCTGGAAACATTAAAGTCCTTGAGTTTCTCTTTTTCCAGCTCGACATGGTCCTTGAACAGATGCACCGGGCAGTGGTTGCTCTCCGTTATGTCCTGCAGGTTTGTCTCCGGGCTGCCCAGCTCCCTCGCCCTTGTCAAGCCGCTCTCCAAAACTTCCCTGTACGTGATACTCTCTTTGCTGCTCTCCTTGGTTTTCTGATCGAAAGATTTCGACACGAATGCCGTAAGTTCTTCCATGATCGGGTCTGTCTCTCAGTAGTGGTCCTGGTCTGGGAAATCCACCGTGAATTGTCAGTATATACCTCTCTCTCTCTCTCTCTTTCTCTCTCTCTCTCTCTCTATACCAGTCTGCTCACGGATACGCTTCTTTTTTGGAGCTGGCAGCAGCGAAAGATGGAAGGGGTGGAGAGGAGGTGAGATCACTCCTGCTGTTGTGACTGTGTATTTGAGAGCACACTATTTATACACGGCCACCTCAGCCCAGCCCCCCCATCCCCCCCCACACCCCCTCTTCCCTCCGATCTCTGTGTCTTGAGCAATTACAGGCCGGCTCGACTTTGCAGAATTCAACTTTCAGCAGCTTTTTTTTTTTTTTCCTCCTTCTTTCACAAATCAATGATGGAGCTGATGGAGGCGGTTAATTGAATTACGGGGTCATTAAAATGCCTACGGTGGCTCACTCCTGCGAGAAGCCTGTATGGCTGTTATGTCTAATTAATTCGGAGAAAATGTAATTAACGCGATTAGGAGATACTGGCTTTGTGGAATTGGCCCTTCTGTTTCTGCTGTTTGTTGGCTTGACAAATGAATCTGAAAGCTAATCTCCTGCACGACTCGGACCATAAGCCACATATAACTGTTTACACATCAGCTGATTAGACTTAAACTAAAGGAGAAGCTTTCAATTTTGGTCTAAAACTGGAAATTATGATGGAAAATGTGTGACTTTTGCTATTTTTCGGAACACTACAAATCACACAATTTAGTTCAGTTAATATCTGTATTGTTTTTATTATTATTATTATTACGCGTCATACCTTTTAATTTCCCGCTGGTTTCCATTTTTAATGCTGTTTAATTTTTTTGGTTTCTTTTCCGCTGGAGTCTAATTTCTGCTCCTCTTGTGTCTGTGTAAACGTTTTGCATCTAAATGCACACTGGAAAACACACACCAGGGAAAGTAGCCAACACTTAACAGCAACAAATACACAACCTAATTATGGGATAATATTGGAATTAATATTAGGATGCTGTAGCTATATTCGGGTCCCCTTTGAGTATTCTTGTAATCCTTTGTGGTTTGGGCTTACACACAAAAAAAAAAGAGGAAAAAAAAGGGATACAAATCAATAGCCTAGATATCAGCAGTGAAAAAATGTTCCCTCTATTTACAGGGTTTTCATGGGAATAAGTGAGCCCATAATGGCTTAACGTTATCTTAGTCGTTCATCAGTCCAGCACACAAACACAAAAGGCCGGGAGAGGAGTGTGATCCCCTGGGTGCGGCGCCCTGAGCGGCCCGCCACTGTGAAAGTCTCATATCTCAGCTCTCTAATGACTCGGTTTGATGTCTCTCCATTTATCAGTGAGCCCGCTTCACATCACTGCGGCTGACGCACAAGTCGAGGTCTCTCCCTTGTGCCATGAACTGCGCCTTTTGTTGTTAATAGACCTAAATCCTCTTTAAGACGCAAATCTGCGCTCCCAGTCGTGTGCCTCGATATAATTCAACAATAAACCGGCGTTTACAAGAGGCGCACGTGTGTGTTTCACAAAAAAAAAAAAAAAAAAAAAAATCCACCTACAGGGGTTCCTAAAATAAAACTCTAAGAATTACGCACAGCTTCAACAGGACATATCCAGTTTTAATCCCTAAAAGATGCTGTTTTTTTCTGTTTCTTTTGGTCACAAATTCCTACTAGTGTTACATATAAAAGCAGATTCATTGTTGAAAAAAAAATCTAAATTTTCAGCCAAATTATGTGAATTAATTTAAACTTTAACAAACCTGAAAGTATATCTTGAAGTTTTGCATTAACAGCTCTTGTTTTAAGCTTATTTACTATTTCTTGTGTTAAAAATATGCACATTTGTAATAATAAAAGAAAACACACCACCACAGGGAGCGCATCTTTAATATGCACACGACTGAAAGCCTTCACGGCATCCCATTTTTACTTTTTTTTTTTGCTTTTACTATGTTCTATTTTATTTCTTTTTTTTTTTTTTTGGTGCGTAACTGTGGATGTTCCAGCGCCTTCTTCCTCAAGGTTCATAAATGCCTGCTGTAATCTCATGGACTTGAAACATGTGGTGTCCAATCACCAGCAGTTTGGAGGAATATCAGAAGAAATCCAGGAGGGATGCTTAACGCACCGACGCGAGTGTCGCTACAGTTTAGTGGCCAAAAACTCTTAAAGGGGCCTCAATCATATTTTTTTTCACTTGTCGTTCATTACCCACCACACCGACACCCCGCCTTCCCTGCTGCACGGGGGCTCCCGGAAAATAATCCTGGCATGTTGTCTTTAATTATTTAGTTGTTTATTTATTGTCAGTATTGTTTTTCTTGTCTTTTTTATGCCAATGTGTTTGACCACAGGACTGACAAAAAACACAGTGTGCGGTAATTACACCCACACATGCAGATCTGTAGCCCGTTAAATGAGAATTAAATGTCAGTATTTAAAGTATTATTATTATTATTATTATTATTATTATTATAGTATTAGTTTGGTGGTAATATCCACTGAACTTTATTATTTTTGTTTGGTTATTATTATAAGCTACACTTTAGTTATATATCATAGTGCACTTTTAATAAAAAAAATAGTATGTTGTCTAAATTCTAATTTTAATTTACAAATATAGCCTATTCTTCACTGTTGATGGAAAAAGGTGTGTTATTCTACACGTCAACTGCACAACTAATATTATTATATCCGTAATTATATGAAAAATATAAAAGCTACAGTTGCAACAATGAAAATTTAATATTGTTAATAAATAAATTGAAAAACAAATAACCACCATTCCTCAGCTGACCTATTGTGAAAAATAGTAATGTTATTTTTTTTTTTAACTTAAATGATGTATTAAGTAGGATTTCATGATAATTCGTTCAAGCAAAATTGGTTCCCAACATGTATGTACAGTAAAATCTGATCCTAAATGAGTCATTTACTGTCCATATCTGCTCAGCCATGTCTTGATCATCCATTTACTGCTAATTAGGTGCTGAGGAATCCCTTTTCTACCTGCTTGTGAAGGCTTTGGAACATTATCAAGACATCAGCAGACTTAAATGAGTCTGTGCTGGTTGAATAAGAGCAGAGGCACAGAGAGCAAGGGAGAGAGAGGGGGGGTGAGTGAAAAGGGTGAGGGAGGGGATAGAAACAGTGTGGAGGAGAGCGAGAGAAAGTCGAAGACATTCTGCAGCAATGGAAAGAACTGACTGAATTAAGACTCTGTTGCCCACACTGATCACACATCAGACTAGTTATGTGCTGTGTGTTAAATATTAGTATTGAAGTGCATCAGTGCACCGAAGCTAAAGGTCTGAGTTCCTCTGGTTTTGCAGCTGGGTCCTGCTACAAACCAGATTTTAAGGGTAAGCATAGCGGAATAGACACTGATTCAGCCTGTTTTCTCTGCCAGACTAATCCCTCATGTCCAAAGGGATGGATGATCCTAAACACAGATCCTAATTTATGGAAGCTTTCCAAGAATTTTTTTTTTTTTTGCTCAATTACAACAAGATTAATTTGCAAGTAACTAAGAATGTAAGAAGTGAGAAGAGCTAAAGATAAGACGAAACAAGATAAGATAAGATAAAATAAGACAGTATAAGTGTTGGAACAGCGAAGACCAAGATATACAAATACATAATAATATGCAATAAATTCAAACTTTTTTTAAATACAGCATAACAAGAAATTAATTATAAGTGTCTGCATCAATTATAGTGGAATAAATATAAAGACTGTGTTTCTACATGCACACATGGTCATGTTTCTGCATGATGTTTCTTTAAAATCACAATATATGACAGATGTGATTGTCTAAATGTTATACTTGGCCCCAAGAGTGTAGAGAAAGGTTGTAAAATTTGACTTGAAAAAAAAAAAAAAAAAAAAAAAAAATACTGCAGCTCCAGCTTGTAATATAATTTCCATGACCATAAAGCTTCTTTTACGGTAGCGCTTATCTTCAAATATCATCATCTCATACTATAGGGACAGAGAGCAGCACAAAAATGCAATAAAGTGGTATACTTGAATTTGATTCAGCAATGCAGAGATGCTGTACAGATACGGTCCCGTACAGAAACAGAAAATTGGATTCTTCCCCTGGAAAAAAAAGAAGAGTTTGAGCCTTTCCTATGAGGAAGAAGACGGTTTTAACTCCTAGTCATGTTAATGACAGTGATTGTGTGTTTGTTTATCAGAGTCCCCTGGCTTGTCTGCAGGGTGCAGGGATCTAGTGGTTGTTACATTGTCTGGTGCCTTCATTTAGGTCCTTTTCCAGTACTGCAGCAGTCCATGGAGACTACAGGCTGTTCTGTGTTCAAAAGCCTTGTCTGCCATCTAAATGAGGCTTTCGGGGCAAAAAAAAAAAAAAAAAAAGAAAAAAAATTCAACATGAAAATACCACAATGTGCTGAACATTATCTTGCACTCAACTGGAATGTTTTGGGAATATGTTGGTTCTCTTTTTTGGATTGTTATTTTTCCCTGTGTATTCTCTAACTGCTGTCTTCCCACAGGGCATCGGGGCCTCAAGTTGAAAAAAAAAGGCATGAAATTGACATTATACTCTTAAATTCAGTGCAGATTTGCAGGAAAAACACAGTAATCCACCGACAATGCTTGAAAATCAAACACACACTTCTCCCTCTCTTTCTCTGAGTTGAACCTAGTTATTAATTACTAGCGTGAAATTACTTATTTTTATTTTATGCAAAGGAAACCAAGGTATTTTATCAAATCCTTATGAGTATTATGTTATACTTATGGTCAAAATCTCGGGGGAAATGCAACAATTTATACAAATCAATACTGTTCAAATAATTCATGACTGATCACATGGTATTTTAGCTTCTTACTTGCAGTAGAAAACCATGTTTTGTTTGGCTCCCAGAGGGCAACATGAAAGACCTGGGAGGAGGCGGGGAGAATTGGGAATGGAACTGGAAAGAGCGCATGAGGATAATAGGAGGACATTGATCATTTGGTGCACGAGAAGACAACTGAACCTGTGAGTAAAGGCTAACAAGATGCATCATTTATACATTATTTAGATGTGTCTGGGCCGTTTTGTTACATCAGGTTTGCATCATCAGCTTTGGAGGGGACACTGCAAGTAGACTTGAAATGATGAGGGAGAAAACGATACTTATATAAGTTTCTAATTTTCTTTGCTCATCCACCAGCAGAAAAGAAGAAGAAAAAAATATACAAAACCAGAATAACAATCAGTTTGATGGTGATTTCAGTTGTTCTGTGATGTCCATTTGAAGTTATTATTGTGCTGCATGCATTGTGGGAGCAAATAAATCCTAATTTGGACAGTGTTAGTCAGTCACAGCTTGTAATGGAAATTAATTTTGTAAATGTGGAGATGGATCAAGTTCCCTCTTGGCAGGGGAACCATCCCACAGACATGTTAACAACGTCTTCAGAGACCAATGAGGCCCATTTACAATAAGTGTCTGTTTTAAGTCGCTTGCTTTGTGTGTGTATGTGTGCGTCTCACCACAGCAGGCTATAAGGGGTCCCTCTGGTGTCAGCCGGAGAGCGGCCATTTGAGGCAGACCGGCTTTTATGGAGTGATGTTACACTTTCTCAATCACACAATTAAAGCTTAGTCTGGAGCTAGAGAGAGACTGTCTTCTGTTCGTAGTGCAGAGAGCAAGAGAGAGGGAGAAAGAGGGATAGCATCTTTTACAGAGAGTGATTTATGTTGTGGCGTTAGCAAAGAAGAGTCCTTGATAGATGACTTCATTACAATTAATTAACAGAGTGAAAGAGCGACGCAGACAGAGGAGATGTGGCAAAGAGAGGCGAGACAGAAAGGGGAGAGAGTGGATTTGTGAGGAGATTGAGGGATAAAAAAGGTGAGTGAAACACAGAAGAAGGGGGAAAGACAGAGGTAGGGTAGAAGAAAGGGTAAATGGAGACCAGATGCCAGAGATTAAGATGAGAATGGAGATGCATGAAGAAAAGGGTTAGTGTGTGTTCCTGAATTCATCCAGTAAAGCAAATCTGGACCTTCAGCTGCGTGCACACACACACACAGACACACACACATACACGCATGCACGCGCGCGCACACACACACACACACACACACACACACAGACAATAGGGCTGTTAAAACTAACACATTAATGTGGATTAATCCATCATCACGATTAATCTGATTAAAAGTTTTAACACAGTTCACCTATCTGCAGCACAGACTAACCTGAATGTATCTGCGCGTTTCAGGCAGTTTGTCCAGGTAGAGTTACCAACCCATGAAGATGGAAGATGATAAACAGCATGTTGGCCTTCTGGATGGGAATATGAGGACAAAAAAAAAAGCGACATTACATTACATTAGGCTGACGCTTTTATATAAAGTGACTTACAAGGTATAGGTATGTATAGCATAAAGGGCCTTGGCCAAGGGCCCACCTGGGATTCAAACTGGTAACCTTCTGCACCAAAGGCAGCGGTATAAACCACTAAGCTATCCAGTCATGATGAAACAGTTGTTTACAGGTGTTTTGTTAAAACTGTTGAAGGCGTTTAATAAACACATTACATTAGACTTGGCTGACGCTTTTATCCAAAGTGACTTACAAGGTATAGGTATGTATAGCGTAAAGGGCCTTGCCCAAGGGCCCACCTAGGATTCAAACTGGCAACCTTCCACTCCAAAGGCAGCGGTGTAAACCACTAAGTTATCCAGTCATTCCACTCCACTGCATATATTTTCCCTTCTTTCTTGAGTTTGGTTGCTCATCGAATAACGAAATGCGATTAACTCATAAAGACCCCCCCCCCCCACGACTAAAATCATCTACTAATATAAAATGTTTAATAAATTCTGATCCATTAAACCTATCAATCCATGTAAATAATTGATGCAAAATACAGTTCTTCATCTTATCATGGTCATCAGATATGACCCAAGTACGTTCAGAGGTTCCATAGTGAACGTGGAAACACTGTCATCTTCTACAACATCTATTCACCAGTAAAAGCCATGAAGACTGGCAAATGACAGTGGATGGAGAGACTTGGTTTATGTTCAGTTAAAGATACATTTTGGTGAAGAAATCCGATTTTTGACATTTTGCTCCGTTTCTGACATTATGAGTTAACTTTAATCCGAGTTTTTAAGAGCATCTATAAGATCAGTGAATTAAAAATGATAAAATACCAGATTGTTATTGAAGGAACACAAAAACAGAGGATAACATTGTAATAAATGGTGATAAACTGCTTAAGAAACGTTAAATAGAGACAAAAAATCATTTGGGAACTGCTGGAAAAGTAACACTCAGTCCTTATGGGTTAATATAAATCAAAAAACGAATTATATTTAATCGTGATTAATTGAAATTAATGCAAAGTAACCCTGTGATTAATCAGATTTTTAAAAAATGAATCGTTTGACAGCTCTAATAGAAACCCATGTTGTTATAGGATATAGTTTCATGTAAAACAACACAAACATACTGTAGTTATGTGATAAGACTGATACTTTAAGCCTATATGCACAGCTCTAACCTTCCCACAGCCAGTTCATATCTAAATCTGATCCCCAAGCAGAACCCAACGGTGAAACCAGGTCCTACTAAAAGCAGTTGACCTGCTACATTAAGTTCAATGGCCTACAAAGAGAGTGTATATATTATATGTGGGTGTGTTGCTGTGTCACAAGTATGTTCGGCGCAAGACTGATCTGACATGTGCCGCAGGCTGTGTCTGTTGGCTGAAGGCAGGCTTTGATGGGCAAAATCACAGCCTCTTTTCGATCAGACATGTCTATCATCTCATCCCTTTGAATTTCTCATTTTTCCCTCCAAAGAGACAGAGGCCAAAAACCTGACTGAGTCAACCAGGGTCCACTTTTCACAGAACTCAAACCCGATTAGATAGTTGAGAATAGATTATTTAGACATGAGGCACAGGTAAGAATGGCATTTTAAATTTTGGACTTGTCAGTATGTGTTTTCCCATGACATTAGTGGAACAATGAACTGGGTAGAAAGACAACTTTATAGGTCTGAATGTAGATGAGTGGTCTAAGAGAGGCCAGATGCACATATAAGGGAAGCTGAGATAAAGTAAACCAGATGTTATCCCCATTCACAAATGCAATATATGTATATATACGTATTTCCCTTGTATGAGACGCATGAAGATATGAAGTAAAAACATACATGTACACATATGTACAAACTGTATGTGAAACCAAAATCACACATAAAAAGTTTAATATATGTGTATATACATGTTATAAACATGTCCAGAAGACGTATGCATGCTGTAATATTGAGTCGTCTTACAGTTAACATATATTGACCAAATAACTCATGATATAGGGTCATATGCCATATATTTTATTTCCAAATGAGTTTTTGGGCCATATGTTTCGTGAATATAATCCTTGACCAGCTGACCAGTGAATAAAGAGAAGACCTTCAGCTAGAATGTCACAGGCAACATGTTTTATAACCATCACTGATATTCAACCCATTTTTTGTTATTTTTGATTGTATGTTTTGTGGATGTTGTTTCATGTGTTAGTAAAGTGGACACTGGTTCACAGCCTCTCTAGACAGTCATTACAGACTGCCAGTTGATAGCTCAGTGAGCTGCTGTAGGCAGAGAGCACCTGTCACTATGCATCCATCCATCCTCGTCTGCCTTAACACAGGACTGATGGAAGGAAGAAGACCCTCAGAAGCCTCTCTGGCTGAGAGCAATAATTAATCAAATTACCAATCAATTTAATTGACATACCTAATCTATAGGTGCAGGCACCACAGATGTGATGCTGAAAAAAGTGTCATATTGAATATAGAATGTAACAAATTTGCAGTGATTTTTTCTGTTAATTACATCACCCCTCTCATCCCTGCTTGCCTCCCTTCTTTCACCTCATCCGTACATCTCAGATCAGATGGATTCGGGCACCAAACACATGGTCACATGACATGGATGGGTAATCAGTAGGTATTAGTGCATGTTAACAACCCCTAAGCTGAAAGAAGATTCCCCTTGCGATATTAAAGAGATAACACAGCAGAGGAGCAAAAAGCAAATGGCCCTAAGCCTCCAGCTATGCTCCCCTCCAAAGTTGTTTTCCTGGAAAATTAGGCGATTGACTAATGGCGTAAATGCTGTTAATTACCAGCACCAGTACCCCAAACAGTCGTCTCTGCCTGTAACTAATAAGAAATCAATTAGCTAATGAATTGGTCATTAACTGAAAAGCTAATCTTGGCCGAGGTATTTTTTAATGATTATTTTTTGCCTATGATCCTGGCTAATTGCCGTTGTCATACAGCGCTCTCAGCTTTCAGCATGCCTAATGAAGCTTCATTAGATCATAACTGGCACTCTTGGAAGATTCACAGGCAAACCTGCTTCCCAATTATTTTTAATTGCCACACATTCTGCACAAACAAGTGCTGCTGCACCTTGCGGAACAGGAGAACTCAGGCTGGCTGTGCTATGTTGCCTTTATGACTTCATTTGAAGCGATTAGAGCGTGGGGCAGGGTCGTCGCAGAGCTGCTGTTGTCTGTGGTGGATTTAAAGAGCCCATCAGCTCAAACTGCTGGGCTCATTGTTGCGCTTCCTTCCTCACTTTGATTTGGGCTGAGCAGAAAAGCTGCTGCTTCCAACGTAGCTGAACTGGCTCTGTGTTGCCCGTGTGCACAGACACTGACGGACGCATTATGTCTGCTAGCAACACACACAGACAAAGAGAGACTGTTTAACTGGTAATTCTGTGCAATTACAAAACAAGACAAACACAAATATATAAACACACACACACATATACCGCCTGCACCAGCGTACCTGTACATGTGTCAGCTGACAAAAACAAAGGAGAGAGAGCATCCCTCCTGGGCATGAATAATTAAGAAAAGACAAAAGAGCGTTGTTTTTTTTTTTCTTCCTGTATCTCCTTCTTTTGTGTGTCTAGTAAACCCCAGTGTAGTGTACTCTGAGTTCCTCACTAATAAGATGGAGGATCATTCTCTCCATGGTGCTCACACAACACATGTTTCCAATCTGACCCTGTACAAGTATCTCTCTCTAACGTGAAGAGGCTTGTGGTGAAAACACAACTGCTGAAACTCTGTCAATCCTACTGATGCATTTCGACAGTTTATTTGCCTTTTCCTCAAACATCAGATCTTTTCTCTACCATTGTTTTCGATGACAAATACAAACAATACAGCTTCAGTGGCACATAACTGAAACCCTGTTTTGTTTAGCTGCTATAATAAAAGAAAAAAATGATCCAAAATCAATTCTATCCCCAAAACAAAGTCTGTACATTTAATTCTCCGTCATAATATGTGCAACTCAATTAAATTTAAAAGGAGCTGTGCAATGGTTTAATCCACCTGCTCTCATAAAGATAATATAATATCTAGACTGTTCAATGATACAGTTATCAGTTTAATCACAATACACTTTCTTGGCAGAAAGTGTCTCTAAACTCCAGGAGAATAATTTTGAAGCCATAGTCTCTAATTTGCAAAAAAAAAAAAAAAGTGAAGCATCTCACACCAGGTGTCTTTGTGCACATGTGTGTCTGTCTGCATGTATGCATGTATGTGTGTGTGTGTGTGTGTGTGTGTGTGTGACACATACCAAGACAAGAGTCTGGCTCTATCCACTAACACACTCAAGTTTGATGGTGGATGCATGGCGCTCCAGATGTCTATCAATATTTAGCAGTAAACATCCCAGACAGGCGGGCGACACAGCACCTGAGAAGATGAGGTGGTGCAGCCATGAAGTGTTTAACTGGTTCAACAGGAAGGTAAAGCCTCTCTGAAGCCAACAGGACCAGGTACAGACTCCAAACCTTACTAACTAACACAGCATAACATGTCGTAAAATGAACATTTATTTGGCAGATATAGTACTCTGCTTGTTTTTTGTTGTTTTTGGCTTTTTCAAGGATAGCTCATTACTTAGAATTAATTTTTTTAGATTTATTTTCCCCCATGGGAGCAAAAATAGTCTCTAATATTCAGTTCATTGTAACTAAAACCATTTTCTGAACAGGGGAATGGTAAATGACTATCATCAAAAAGCATGAAGACATATACCAAGAAAAATACAGAAAATATTAAATGTTAGTGACGTTTACAATTTGTAAATAATACAATTAACATATCAAGGTAAATTATTTAATATGTTTTGCTTTTTTTCATCCTCAGAAGCATTGGTAAGTTCGTTCGACCAACTGATAAATGACACGTTAACAGCACGTTGGATGACGCTTCTGAGGAAGACTGGAGTTACAGTCGAAACTATCAAGCAGGTAACATCTAAAAACTATATCTTGTCTGAACAACAGAAAAAGCAAAAACCAGAAGACAAAATGAACATCTTTAATGTCATATCAAGGCCATGAATATATATATATATATTAAAAAATGTTTGAACATAATGAAAGTTGCATATTAACCCTTTAGGCACCTGAGTTTGTTTGTTTATTAGAGCTAAAAACACACGACAGTGAATTTGTTTTCCCCAAAAATATTTAGACCAATAAAGCTGAAAAGTCAAAAAAAAAAAAAGTATTGCAGAGTACACTACATACTAATATTAGTGGCCCTTAATGATTTCAAAGGAAAATATTGTTATATTCCCATCATTTCAGTATTCCAAATGTTCTTGTCAAAAATTGTGGCCACTTGTACTTTTGTTAAATATATTTTACAGGTTGATTTCTCTTTTAGGGACTGTTGCTCCTTAAGGGTTTGTTTTGGCAAAAGTGATTAGTTTGCTCAGTATTCATAGAAAAAAAAAAATCTGATGTAACCTCCATGTAATCACCAATTGCTACATGTACAGTATGTTAAGCATATTATTTTCTCTGTAACTGTAACTAATTACAATTATATTGTCTAATTTAATAATGGTATATGTAATCGTCACTCCTCAACGCTACATGTAACATTTGCTGTATCAAACTATATCAATCAAAATAAAGTTTCCCATAAAGTTGGAAATGATTGTGACAATGTCATTTACTTCATAGATAAAGTCTAACTGGAGAATGTAAGCATTACCCCAGGTCAAAGGTTATTACTTATGTGTACAAATAGGAATAAAAAGAGGAATGTGTCTGACAGTGTACATCCAAACTGTCTATATTTCCACGACTAAACACTGTTACATCTTTCTCTTTTGAGTCTAAGCATACACACACGGGCATGCACCCATTCACACACTCAAATCACATTACAACACATCTAATTGAAGTTTATGATGCAGAGGCGAGCATATGCTCATTGAGCCAATTGAATCATTAGAAAAGCACACAGTAGGCCGAGGACCTGCCAGAACTGCAGCTGAGGAAAATATGTGAGGGCCTGCATTCCCTGTCCAAGCCTGTTAACTGTGATGAAACATGTAAACACATGAAAACAGACACACACTGTAACACACATTTCACATCCAGTATGACATTCTTCCATTATGCAAATCCCACTTTAGGTCATGTGGTTGTAGCCAGGTCTTTGCCCTGATATCCTCTCGCACCTTAACTCCCTCTGCCTGAGAGCCGGTTGAGCTCTGACATCCACACACGTTCACACATTCTGTCTCACATCGGGCCCTGTGGTGAGATGCTCCTTGACCGGCCTTGATCCACCGAGAAGAGAGTAAGTGGAGGGGAAGTAAGATAGACAGGAGCAAAGACAGCCCGTCAGAGTTAAAGGCAAACAGACATTAGGCTTTCCAGAGCTGCAGTTGCTCTTTCTGACTCGCCTCGGTTCCACACTTTATAAAATTTACATGACGCATCAGAAAGGCCACAAGAGCCTCTTTGATTGTGGAACTATGCCTGAAAAATACATCAGTCACCATCTTTTCTAGTGGAGAAGCTGAGAGACAGAATGAAAATACACTTGGTGCATTCAACACTCCCTTTCACACTCACATTTGCAAACAACATGGCACATGCGAAGGCAAAAAAAAAAAAAAAAGGCACAGAGACAGCCATAGACAAAACACACAGACACACATTTACTTGCATCTTCCTCCTTCACCCTGTGCGTCTGTAAAACAGTGGGATGTAGCTCCTCAATGTCATTTCTAATTGCTGTGATCTAAATGTATAAGAATTGATGGTGCCTTCCACCAAATGCTGTTATGGGGGACCTGGTTTGTTTATTTAATGAAGCCAGTGTCACAGCGGATCTGCGTCCTTGCCTTTGGAAACGGTGGCAGGTGTTGGTGGCAGATTTCCCTCAAACAGGGCCACTGAATTAACAAATCAAATTAACATAACACTGGCGTCAGATCTGGGGGCCTGTCTCTCTGGCACTGCTGTCCCTGTAGTTCGCCTGTATGGATGCTCCCCTCTTGTGTCCAGATGTCCCCACAGTGCCAGCTTCCTCTGCCCAGAAACCACTGAACTGGGCCCAGGCTTGGATGAAAAAAAAAACTAAAAAAAAAAAACTCCTGGACAAGGACAGAGAATTTTCCGTGCCACTTGAACAAAAGTTGGTCTTTGTAAATGATTGTTACAAAACACCCTGTTACACTTTCCTTACTTGTTGAATTCTGCCATATGGTTTCTGTTTGTGACAGATGAAATGTGGTAGTCTTGTGGTGATAATGTTCTGCAAAACAGGAAGTGAGAACTTAACTCATCTGACGTTAAAACTGTGTGTGCTGAAAGACACTGGGGCTTTTACTGATGGGAACTTTGCTGAAACATAGTTTTTCTACTCATTTTTGTTTTATGGGCTTTTGTCCACATGTAGTTTTAGCTAACTGAAACTGTTAACATGTGGACAGAGGAGACCGAATTTTTGACCTTCTATGACTTTGTACATAAATTGATTTGTACAATGAAGAACAGAGATGAAATAGACTGAAACAATCCCTGCACATATGATTCCCATTCTTCATTATGACTTTGTTTGGAGACTTCTGATTGGTCAGCATGAGTTTAGAGGAAGATGGACTAACTCTGCCACTGCATGTCTATGTCAGTTAGTATACTCCTCCCATCTGCGATCATGTTATCATTGTCACTACATGACAAAACAAACACCTCCAAGGTGCAACAACATGTTGAAAATGGACAGTTTTGACAAAGGCAAATGTCTTTTTGTAATTTTAATATCACGGCTTGCTTCCTCACATGCAAATACTCCATGAAAACAAGTTTACTAAAACACTGTCACTGCATCGTACATTCAGCGCTGCCCAAGATGAGTTTTATACTTTTAAAGAAGTAAAAGTAGACCAAAAGGAACGTATCCATGTGCCTCTGTTAGAACTACACCTTAGTCAACTTACAAGAAAGTTTATATATAATATGGTGGGTTAATAATTAGTATTTACATTGAAACTCCTTAAAGTTATTCCCACTCAAGTGTAATTCTAAAAACAGATAAAATAATATATACATTTTGTGTTGTAAATCATGGAACCAGCTTCCTGCAGATAAAGTGTGGCCTATAAATGCTTCTCCATAAACAGGGTTTCTGCAGGTATCAGCAAATCTAAATTAATGCTACCTTAAACAAATTTAATGCCCATGTCCAACAGCAGATAGATTTTTATAGATAGTTTTATGACAGTTTACCTTCGACAGGCTTTCACCAGGTTCTGAATACTTCCTCCTCCAACTACTTTTGCTCAAACTTACATTTTCCCATTTTTCCGACACTTGCTAATATTCCCTCTGCTCTTTGACTTCATGTACAGGCTATAAACAAACTAATAACTATTTAAAGGGTTCCACCTATCAATCATCACACTATACTTCTGATCACGATTATTAAATGTTAATATAATCTAAATAAATCGTGAAACAATGCTCTTTTTTCCATTAAGTGTATCAATTTTGAATGCCATTTAAGACCTTAATTTTCACAAAATGACTTTTAATGCTTTCCAATGACACGCAGAAACCCTAAAGGATATTTGCACACACAAACACATTCGCTGAAATACAAATCTAAATATTTTGAATAAATATCTCCTAATAATATGCGAAATAAATCAAAATTTTAATACGCATACTATCTTACTGTTTTGAATTCTGTATTGTTTGTTCTAGTGTAGTAGATTTACTGAATATCCTACCATAAAAATGTCAATAAAATTATAATTTGGATACATTTTACAGCTACATCAATTCCATCCAAGCCAGTCATCAGTTTCTCTTTCATTGTGGTTTGAGTGTATAAATGTTGTCACTGGTCCAGATGTTGCGAATCCATCTGCAGTGTACTGACAGGCAGTAAATCTAGCCCAATGCATCGTATTTTATGAACAATTATATTTTTGTAAACTCATAATGTACAAAATAAAAGTCCAGATGACATATAAATTGAAACAATATTTCCCTGGTAAAGATAGAAGGGAGCAGGACTGTGCAGTTGAGTGAATTTGGATCCTGCTGCTCACAGACGTAATGTAGCTTCATGGAAAGTAGAAACATCTAAACTGACTGTAAACTGGCTGTCACAGTCATTTACGGCCTCCGTATCCATCGACCTGATGTTATGGATGCGCTGGCAGCACAAACAGAGTCAGCCCAGAGACTGTCTCCTAGTGTTAAAAACAGTTAGCAGCATTTAGCCATATTAAACAGAATATTAATGGATTTGGAATGAGACTACCGCGTACCATTAAAACCTCAAAGTGAGTCGATATGCAGATATAAATTCCATTACCTCCATTTACCTTACCTTTTATTCACTCTTTGACAGGAGTAAACAAAAAGCAAAGAGCGTGAAATCAACGCCTCTCCTTTCCAAAACATTGACTATTACAGGTAAAACTGATTGTGACGTTACATTTTCTAATCACCTAATCTCACAGCAGACTGCCTTTGCCAACTACACTTCAATGACACTACCTGTCCTGAGGAAAACATTTAGAGTGAAGGCACACGTCCAACTGACTGAGTGTCAAATACGCCGTCACAAAATGAAGCTGGACACTGGAGCTCAAGTCAGCTGCGTATGGTGGAAATGACACGAGTTGTGATGGAATCCGGAAAGAGTTCTTATTCATAATTATTTGTTTCAATCCTCCACAAAACATCCCTCTGCAGTAAGTGGATGCACAGTGACGGTTTGGAGAGTTATGCTAATGGATGTGTACACTGACAGCGGATGGCTCAGTCAATCATAAACACCTCTTATCTCATAATCACAAGCTAGAAGCAGGCCAGGGATGCCTGCTAGATACACTGACAAGCATAATGATCAACAATCACTGACGATATACAACAAACAACAGCTCCACACATGCCGGCGCACGCTTTCGGTGACACAAACGTGACAGAAGATTAAAACTTTGAAAGCTGTCATTGCTTCTGCAGTTTTCGACTTTATTTTAGAGGTAAGCAACTAGAGGAGATCGTCTGCATTTAATGACAAAAGAAACCCCAAATCAGGTGCAAAAATGAAAGTTTGCTGATCCCTTTAACAAAGGAATACCAAATCTGTCAAAGTACTCTCCAATTCCCTGCTGTTGAGACTTTGGGGGGAAACACAGCAGCAGCCACAGTGCCTCCCTCAGCTCTGTCCATTTCCATAAATGCTGCTGGCTGTCTCACCTACACCAGAAACACTGCTAGGCTAAATGCCCTGGCATATCATTTCCTTCTCTCTCTCTCACCTATTCTGGACCAAATGTTCATTACCATGCAGCCTGCCTCGGAGAAAAAGAAGGAGAAAACGACGACGAGTACAGAGCTGAGATCATTGACAGCTTGATGTGACGAAGGTCAATTGAAATAACAGGTTTTTGTGTGTTTATATTCTAAATGGGCCACTTGTGTCGGCTGTTCTTGGGTTTCTGCAGAGAGGCGAAGCTGGGGAGCTGTGTGGCTATAGGGCTGTGTTGAAACTGGGAGGCCCACACACACACACACACACACACACACACACACATGCATGAACATACTCTCACTCACTCACTGTAATGAGCAGGTTATGCTAAGGCACAGGCTGCTAAAATCTGTAATTATAATCAACCTCTCTCTCCACCTCTACCGCTCCCCCTCATCTCCATCTCCCTTCCCTCTCTCTTTCTTTTTTCTGTCTACATCAGTGAGCAGGCATCAGGGAATCCTTCACTAAGCACTGGAGGTAATGAGTTTATTGATTAACATGCAGAGATGAAGCGGCTCTCTCAAATTAGTGTTGTTTTACATTATTAGATGGACTCGGGGCACTTCAGAGTGATACAAGACCATTACCTCATCGCAGGCCCCAAAACTCACATATGCATTACTTAACATTAGAGGGAGCTTTTGCCAAAAAGCATACAAGGTGTTTAGATTCTTCCTTGGTTTACGTAAGCTGTGTTTTACTAAATGAGAGTTTTAATAAAAGAGTGAGTTGTACTTTTTGATGAATGCCTTCTTCAGTTTTAATGTTGGATTTTGTATGCAGGTTGGGTGTGGACTCCATCAGACGACTGGCAGCTCTGCATCTGGTAAACCATCTGGATGAGGATGATCACATGTGACCCACATAACTGGTGTGTGACCCCACTCTCTGACACGTCTGAGTCCCACATGAACTGCATCAAAACTTATAAGAAGCAGCGGATGATAGCGAGGATGTGTTTGGGGGGTGGAACGTAAAGCTCGACTTATAGCACTTGCTGAATCCATCAGACCTCCACCTTCCAGAAGTAGTCAGAACTCTGACTGCTAAACTGAGGTAAAAAAAAAACAAAAAACTGGGTGTCACAGTTTTTCTGACATTGACATATTCATGAAGGAACAGTGTTTTGAAAATGCAGTGTATTTGAAACAGGTCCGTTAAAATATAAGATATGTTCATTGAGTTATTACCTCCTCCATGATCTTTCTGTCTGTCTGTCTTTCTATCTGTCTGTCCATCTGTCTGTCTGTCACCAGGATCACATAAAATCTACTGCCTTGAAAACTATAGCTGAAGGGACATTTCCAGCAAAAGGGGTGGATTCTTTTCCATTTAACACTAATTCTTGTTTTTTATTGCACCTGTCTGTTGGAATGCCTTTTGTATTTTATTTTAGCTGATTGAAAATGTATTGCTTTTAGTTCTAACCTTTTAGTGTGACACTGTACAGCACTTTGGCCAGTCCTAACTGTTTTAAATGTCCATCCACCCATTATCTTCCGCTTTTGTTTTAAATGTGCTATATAAATGAAACTTACTTACTTAATAATAGATTTATACCTGATATCTAAAAAGAATTGCACCTTGATGGAAGTATAAGCTTTCTTTATGTTATTCTGGTCTATGTTTGCATTTATGCTAACATGTACCTGGGTTTACTTAAGTCTACTTTTAGCAGAATTGAATTCAGCACAGTTGGAAGACTTTTTTTTTAAAGATTTTGTTGAAATCCAAATATAAGATGATCTTGAAATTAATATATGTGAAAGTGAATAAAATATTTAACTACTAATACTTTACCCAATACTTAAGAGCATTTTGGACTAGAACTGGTCAAAATTCAGAATGAAAGTACTTCTGCATCATCATTACTGCGATATTGTATTTCTATTAAAATAATTTTTTTGTAAGCCTTAAAGCCTAAAATATAAATGCTTAAACCTTTGCGACCTTTTGACATATATACTGCATCTCAAATTGTTTCAAGAGCCAGTTTTTCTAAGATACGCCCACTGGTGGAACCTACCCTACCCTTACACCAAAGATTTAGGCACTTGTGTCAGCTGCAGTTTCAAACCATTTTATTTCACAGTTCAGTTCAGTTAGTCATAAACACTTAGTAGTTTTGCCAATGCAACCATTTAAGCCAAAAGGTAATGATAAAAAACTCAAATTTGCAATAAGATTTAACAAATATGGTTAGTTTTAGCAAGTCTTTGGTTTGTACACATGACACATTAGAAAAATATTTTTGGAAATTCAATGTAAATCTGACATAAGCCATCAGAGATTCCGACAAACAGATATGGTCCCTGAATGTGTTGGGGCCTGGTCTTTAAGTGAAGTGACCACCAGTGGACTTAGATAAATGTGTTTATTATTGACAATGACCGTGGTATTCTCTAAGTGTCCCTCCTTCTGGACACTGACATTACCCATCAGCCTTATATGAGTCAACTGTGGTATGACCCCCTGCCTTTTTTCAAAACAGCCCCCCAGAAAGCTACAAACACATGAAAACAAATCTGTTTAAACAGCCTGTCATGTACTCTCAATGTATCACAGGCTCATCCTGTAGGAAGGTTACCTACACTCACCACTCAGTCAGAGGGGAGTCCCTCAACTCAGGCTTCCCCCTTTGCCACCTGGATACTTCCTCTGAAGGTTCCTGGTGTGCTGCATGTCAGAGGCTCTATGAAGATACCAGCAAAAATGGCAGAGCAAAGAAGTGGCGTCAATCTCTCACCGCTGGTGCCTCTCTCTCGCCACTTTGATGTGATGGCTGCTCTTTGCTTTGTGATGTGGAGGAGCTGTCAGATTAGTGGGCCTGTCACGGCAGTGTCTGCTTGTCTGTTGGGCTTGACAGAGCCTGTGATGGAGCTCAGACTAAACAAAAGGGTTATCACCTTCCCTGTGCTCGGCCGTACTACTCTTTTATATTTAGGATGAAGGGAGGAGAATACTTCCGTCCTCCATGCACATAGATGAGGGGGAGGAGAGCATGTCACCCTTCAGCCACCATCAAAAAGATACGAGTGGGAGGAAAAAGCATGCAGTTGCTAATCTGCATCTATCTGCATATACATATTGTACATATTGACTTGCACAATGTGAGGAAAGTCTGTCTGATGTATATTAATATTGTCCAATATGGTGAAGACAGTATGAGATGTGATGAATAAACCAATTCTCTTATTTATTTATTTATTTTTTGAAAGGGGTCAGTGTTTTGCTAACAGAGAATATCACAGTTAGCACAATAGGTATATGTATGTTTTTGCAAGATTTCTTACATGAAAAATTCACTTAATTTAATGATCAAGATTTTTTTTTTTTTAAATAAAAGTTGAATATGATTCACACTTTTATGAGTAGAAAAAAAATAAGGGTTGTTGTTACTAACCTAATGAGAGAACCAAATAAAAACAATGCTGATTATTTCATTGTATGCATACAGTTAACTCATCTGATATTCACCTTACCCTTAATGACGTTGTGCTCAGTTTGTCCCACCAGCTTTGCTCTTTGTTGAGCTATGTTATCCATAAATCTGTCAAAAAAAAGATGCAAAGGAAAAGAATTAGCTAACGTTTGGTGCTAATAAATAAGTATCTTAAAGTACAATACAATCAACATTCTATAGGTGCTTTCTGCAAAAAGGTCCCAAAGAATTGTATTGAATTTTGTTTTGCCCCCCCCCCCCCTTTATGCAAAGGTTTGATGAAGCATACCACAGAAAAATGCTTACCCATGACCACTTGCACTACCCCAGTTCCCCCTTTATGTCCAAATATGGTCATTTCTGGCTCTAAAGACACAAAATTGTGACAACCAAAGCTCTTGGTAAACATAATATTAGCCCCATGAAGTAAAAATTTTACATATCCTTTAAGAACCATTTAAAAATAAATGTTAGATGTAGTGACTTAATTCCAATACATACCAAGCACAGAAGTAAGACATATTACGTGAATTTGTAATGTAATGTCATTTG
>JAPSES010000105.1:10402585-10422732 GCA_029822895.1 Maxillicosta whitleyi | reverse complement strand
TGATAGGTGACAGATAACAGCTGATAGCTGACAGGTGAGTGGAAAACAGGTGAGGTGAGTGAAGCAGTAATGAAGGGACGTGACAACCCCAATGTTAATGAAAATTTCAAAGTGATCCAGAATCGAGGATTTCTTCCGGATCATCCCCAAAAGTTAATGGGTTCTTCCTTGTGCCATTGCCAACAAATCCTGACAATTCCATCAAAATCCATCCATAACTTTTTGAGTTATGTTGCTAACTAACAAACGGACAAACAAACAGACAAACAAACAGACAAACAAACCCAGGCGAAAACATAACCTCCTTGGCGGAGGTAATCATAAGAAGTCAAACTACATCCATTCAAAGACAGGCATGGAATAAAGGTTCTACCAGGTCACAAAAGAGGAATTCACACTTTAATTCCAGAGATTTCAAGTGAACAGTGAATTTTTCAGATGAACAAATGTCAACATGGATCAACCGCTGGCCCTTCACTAAAGTGTTAATATTATCCACACTATACGCCTCCATATGGTGTAAAACTATCTAGTTCCTTGTTTAACCACTGAGCAGAAGACATTGCTACAGAAACTTCCTAGCAGGAGAAAACTGTCATCTTTCATTAGAGGGAACAGCAGGTACTATGGCTTGTGGTTTGTACTGTAGACTTCCACAATGAAAAACTGTGAATTCATCCAATAGAGCATGTTTTACTGAAAGATAGTTTACCCCTGGACATGCTCTGTCTTTACCTTGCATGTGTATAAAACAAATTAGAAAGATGTGAGAACTTAGCACGGGTGAAAGTTAAAAGATTGGTAAATTTAGCATTCCTGTGCTAAATGGTGACTACAAACAGATGCTTGTTTTGTGCATCAGCTTGAAAATAAAAGATGTTTTAGTTAGACGGTGCTCCTTTTCCACAGAGCATGATCACTAATATGATAGATGTATTTCAGTGCTGTTTTGATGGTTGGATGTTGCTTTCTCTACAATTTTTCCATCCCTCACCTCAGAAAGAGGCAGATGGAAGCATTCAGCGGGTGGTCCTGAATTACAGTAATTAAAAAGACACAGGAAGGATAACTGGGTAGCGCCCAGACAGACAAGCAGACTACCAGAGGGAGAGAAAGAGAGAAAGAGAGAGAGATCGGGTGAGTTCAGCACCCTTTATCAATTATTTTCAGTCTCCTCTCTCTCTCTGGCTTTCTCTTTCTGGGGTCAGATTGGGGTTAGCCTTGTTGAAAAGGTGTTTAATTTTTTTTTTAACAGAGTGAAAATTTGGCTACAGCTGATAAGATTCTCTGCATTATTGGTTTATTGATTTATCTCATTTCAAGCCTTGACACTTTTCCTCGACACCAATAATTCAGATGAATGGTGACTGGACGAGCTGATAGGAAGGTGGATATCTTGTACACAAGTGTCCGAAACATTATCTGTGTCAGTATGCACAGCAACACTCACACACCTGCACATACAAGGACACTTGATATATAATGATGTGAGGATAACCCAAATCAGGCTCGCTTGTCATATTTTTCTTTCAAATTGCTTCATATTGCAACATGAATAAAAGACTTATTTGCATTATTTATCATGTTTTATGGGTCGTTAGCCTTATCCTACCATGCATTCTTATGAAGGAACATGGACACGCCCTCTCACACAGGAAGTATCGCCTGGGTCTGGTCCAGACAAGGTCATTGTTGTTGACGTAGGAGTGTCTGAGGAGTCGGTGTTGGATGTCCTTAAAGGACTGCAAACCACAGGTCCACAATAACAGTTCAATCAGAGCTGCCTACCACCTAATCCCTTCTGTCAAGGCAACATTAAAGTTGCATTATGGACAGGGAGAGAGAGCTCGTGTGCCACCCAGCTCAGCTGATTGCTGAACGAGTTTACTCATTTACTTTTCCTCTGTGACACTAATACTACTCCCTGATTGTAAACTTGTCACTAATCATGTAGTGCAACACAACACATTTTTCTTCAAAGGACACTGAAGTATTAAAATTGTATTTCATTAAAATGATGTTTAAGCATCTATAAGGGTGTGTACTTGTGCAGCAGATTGGTAAAAATCTATCTCACACATAAGAGACAAAACATTTTCTGTTACTCAGGGATAAAAGCAAAATCCACAGCAGGGGACGTGTAAATCCACCGAAACACTACGAGGTACTGGCAAATCATTATGTCAAAAAAGAGTTGCTGCTTGGTGATGGAGGAAGGGCAAAAAAAAGAGAAGGGACAGGGAAAATGGCAAATAAACATTTGTTGCACATCTAAGCCTTCAAGAGATAAAAACATTAGAAGAGTCAATTCAATCAGCCAGTGTGAGGCTGAGTGAATGCCAGGGATGAAGTAGATGAAAGAGAACTCCAAAGAGAGACATTGATCGTTTCACATTATTTTGCTGGATGTTTGACGTGGTGTAGGTGTAGTGAAGAAGGCTGAGCTCTAATTTAGCTAACAACCAATTGGGTAGTGTTCAGCTAAATGGAACTCAGAAAAGAAAGAAAGAAAGAAAGAACACATAAATACACTGTGACAAATAAAGACAGTTGGTTAAAATACTGTGAAAATAAGTATAAGAATGAGACGACACCATACAGAGAGAGTATTATTTTCTGGTTTTAGCAAAGGAAGCCTGAGGAAATAACCTGACGGCAGAAATCAGGACAGATTGAAAAGGGACGTGAACAATCAGACAGCATGTATTCTGCTATCTGATGTAATTGTTTTCTGACAGGATCTTGCAGCATTTCCTGTGTAGTGGCAGTTTATATTTGCTGCAGACATTAACCCATTTTAAGTACTACTAAGAAAGAAACAAACAAACAAACAAACAGACAGACAAACAAAACAAACAAACAGACAGACAAACAAACAAAAGAAAGAAAAAAAACAAACAAACAAAAGAAAGAAAGAAAGAATCACACCATGTTGTGGCTGATAATTTTTGCCAGCATATGGGTGCACAATTGGGTCAGGAGATAAGCAAGCCCCTGTGGACTGTGGACAGATGCAATCCATCTCTGGCTGTGTGGACGTCCTCCCCCATCTCATCTCTCTCACTGGCACGCACTGATCAGACAGTGACCTGTGGAAAAACAGTGATGTTTAGGATGCGCATGATGAGGATGCGTAGATGACATCCATTATCATTAGCTCCCATTAGAAATACTGTGAATATTGTCTTTCTGTGATGAAGCTGGAAAAGAGGCAGCAGGACAAAAGCACTGTCGAGGTGCAGTAGAAAACCATTTCACAGCTCTAGTGTAAAATGTCATGTTTTTAATTTTGGTTACTGATCCATTATCAATTTTCAAGTGCGCATTTAATTACAAAGTTTACAACGTTTGTCATTATTTCTAATAGACATTTGTGATTTAATCGATAAACAATATGCTGCGAAAAAAATAATCAATATTAACAAGCACGTGAAGTGGGATTGAGTGTGAGACTGTGGGTGTGCATAACAATGCTTTTATCCAAGTGTGTTAATGTGTGAATCTGTCACATAAAAAAAGTATGACAACGCTGTAAACTTTGTGCAGGTCAGCGATTCAACGGTAATGATGAGCCAGGTGTCTGTCCTTTGGCCAGCTGCCTGGAAATGGCATTAGATTAGACTGTCAGGCAGAGCGGAAGGTGGAGGGGTGGGTGAGAATATACAGCACTCTGTGGAACAGACGTGGAAGGATTTTCATGAAACACATCAATCATGTCATTGGCATATAGCTCTGACCCAGTAGCAAAATCATTTCGGGGTGAGAGCTGCATTATGACAAATGTCGATATAACATATGAGAGAGTATCATCTATCTATTATCTGCTAACCAGTGCCGTCTGCTCTGTGGGGCAAAGTGCACAGTTTTATGAGAACAGTTACATGACAGCATAGTTCTAGAATTTCATCAAGTTAAGCAGTGGTTTTTAGAAAAGAACACACCAAATAAGTATCCGATTTTTGACCATCAGAGTCATCATAGCATCATCATTTACTGTATTCACTCAACACAGATTACACCTGCCCATGCTATTCTGGAGCCTTCAGTTTTCCTACCAAAATCAGACATTCTCATCCATTATAAACACAATAATTTAAGAGCGGTAACTGATATATATCTCCTTTTAATCTTTATTTCCCAGTATTCTCTTCTCCTGTATTGACAAAAACCTTGTCTTTGGCGATTCAATGGGAGCTGATAGGACAGATAAGCACCCATCATCCGGATTAAAACATATAAGACCTTAACACCCACCCAGGACAGTTGCCAAATGCCGAGCAAATCATTCCACAATGACAGGCTGTGGTGTATATACACAAGCACGAACATAAAAACACACATGCAGAGGTCCCAGTGAAAAAAAAAACATCTGTCACATCAGTGGTCTCCTTATCTAGCCCAGCCATGTCAGTGTTCTACCATGTGAGCACAAAGGCAGCAGTGTTGTTTTATGGTCTGTGGATGAGATTGCTGATAGCGACACCACCTCACACTCCGCACTGATCAAACACTGACGGAGGCTGGGCTGAAGATAACCAGGGTCACTGTCTCTTTTCTGTACAACACAGACAAAAGACATGCCATTAGTGGTAATGAATGATTTGTGTGGCATAAACATATCGCCACTAAAAAAAATAAAAAATAAAAAAAAAACATTTGGCTTGAATGGTCTGACTACCACCACCTTAAATATCACCACAACCACTCCACCTCCCACCCCCACACCTTCAAAAATGAACCTCCTGAAGCACCTACAGCACCTCCCCTCCCCTCCCTTCCCTCCATCCCTCTCACACTCTGTAGACTGAGCAGCATGCTCACTGTCCTGAAACATGATGAACCATTCAGCCCTATGGGAATTTCTCCTCCCAGCTAGCTAGCGTCAGCTACATCTGTGTCTGTCAGTAGATGCAGCAGCAGCAGCAGCAGCAGCACTTGCAGTGGCAGTGAGTTGGCTCAGGCGTCAGGCAGCCTCTCAGTGACATTCTGCCTCAACTTGACTCAGAGGCAGCATAGTTGTTCCTGCTCAGCTGAGACCAGACGGAAAAAGTTTCCTTCCCATCAGCATGTTTTGGCTCATGAGCATATTCTTCTGATTTATGACTGTATGAAGAAAGATGCTCTGCAACTTGAGGATACTATTGTTTTAAGATGATGATGGCAGATTGTTGTTTTTCTGGAGGGGACTGTGATGTTCAGCTGAGCGCCTCTTAAGATGACCAGAGTCTTCGGGTGTTCATCCTTCTCCTACTCTTTGTCTTCTTCCTCTACCTACTCTTTTGTGCTGTCACTTTTCCCTCAGTCTTCCGGCATGCAAGAGTGAAGTCAGCAGGATTTCTTGTCCACCTCAGTGCTCTCTCCAACTGTGTTTTGATCCTCTTCCACATTGCAACACTTAACCTGAAGGCTTCCGAGGAAAAACAAAGGGATTAACTATGAACTTTCCTCTCACCAGGAGACCCAACCTGCCCTTAAACAGAGTACTGTGAGATCTAATGAAAGGAAACTGTGAGTATGTATGTATTTTTTAAACATCACTTGCTGGTTTCACAGTCTCTAGAGAATCATAAGTGATTGAATGTGCACTTTTTGATTAATGCACAAAGGCATGACCTGGATTTAAGGGGAAATAGCATCATGCGTGCACAAGTGCATGTCTGAGAGGTCTCAGTATGTATTTTTAATGTAGCCTTTTACCTTAATGAAAGCAACTGAGGATGTGCTCTTGGAATGATGTGTGTGCTTCTTTTCTTCTGACTTTCCATATAGAACAGTAGTATCCATAAAACAGCATGTGCATGTATTTTGTATCAGGTAAATTAGAAAGCCTACAAGTTGTTGTAGAATAACTTGACAACATTTATATTTTAATAGCATGTAACTAATTTAGCATCCTGATTGTTTATTTATTCACATATATTCTGTTTTCTGCTCAGTGAGTCCTCATCAGATTCATAACTGCTGTGATACCGTCATTTTTCCTACATATTTACTTGTTTGTCACTAGTATGACTGAGTTATATTTTCTCATACCCTTTCCTCCTTACTTCTTTTTATCCCTCCACCTTGTATAAACAGATTCCTGACAACACTGTTCTTAGGAAATTGTAAATTCATGGTCAAAAAATCTATATATTTCTTCAAAAGACAAGAGCACAAAGCTCTTACCTCCTCTTCCCCTCCCTTTGATTAAGTGGAAATGACAAAACAGGGAAGGATTAAGCAGTGAAGCATGATTTTAACAAGTCCACCCAGTCCCCACAGATTTTGTGAGGTGCAACAGCAAATACTGGAAGGGGGTGGTGCTGTCAGCAAGTCCTGGAAATGGTTTCTGTGAAACAGTGATGGTTTGGTAGGTGTGGAAAAAAAAAAAAACCTGACCAGATTGTAAACCAGTTTATGACTAGACCCTCAAATATAGCAACATTAAAATCCTTTTTTAATTTTCTTTTTTAATGTAAAATTTTAAACATGAGCTTGGAAATGTCAGGCTTGAATGTGCAACACTTGACGTCATTCTTTTTGTAGTACATTAACAGATAAACACATTTTAAGCTCATTAAAGTTAGTGTGGGAAGGAAACAGTCTGAATACTCACAGAATAAACAATTAAATTCTTGTGTAAATATACATTTTACACTTGTTTTGTATATTTCATTTTTAAAAAGAAAGAAAAGTGTAGTTCTTTGGTCCTGCAAATACGAACGAACATCAAATAACCTTGAGGCACAAAGACACAGACAACGACTCATATTTAGAAAACCATCCACACAAGAACATAAATGAGTCAAGCTACATCATTAACCAAATGATGGGGCATTAATAAAATGTTCTCCCAGCGGCAGTAAGTGTTTAGGTTTTATTGCCCTCAGCAAGGGCCAGAACTACAGTGGAGTCCATAAGCAGATCATAATATCTACCTAATGATCATCATTTTTCAACAAAGCAGAAATGTAATTTTAGATTTATCCTTGTTTTAATGTCATAGTTTAATAAAATGTTAGGAAATGAATGGCCATAAAGGGACTTAATCTGTTTTTTTATGTCTCTTTAATTTTAATTGTTGCTTTACAGATATGACCGCCAACACTGACAAACTATTGAATAATTCAGATTGCATGTTTTGGAACAAAGTCTTACATGAGAACATTTATAATTATCTTTCTTTCTCCTTCAATGACTGATATTTGGAATGATTCAAGCATTGCTTAGGTCTTCTTTCAGAATGCCACATATGCAGGAATCGTAACCATGGGTCACTGGTCTGACTACAGGATGCACGAACTATTGTGCCAAAGAGCTCTGGGCTGATTTGCACATCATACATACTCACCACGCAGACACACATGGTGTCCTTTGCCTCCTTTGGTTTCACTCGGTTTTCTGTTCCCTTGTTGGAGTCTCTCTCTCATCTTCTACAAATGCCAGAAAAATGCTTTTGCTTTCTCATTTGTGGTGTGCACAGCAGTGGTACTGCTACCAAAGGAGAGGGTTAGAAAAAGGTTATGCATGACTGGGAGGCCTGGTGTGGGCTAGAGCAAGGAGTTGCAGCACAGGAGATTTGATGGCCAGCTGCCAGAGGACCTGCAGGAAGCCACCCTTCCACATGTCCTCCTCTGCACTTAGTATGAAGGTTCTGATCTCTGCTCTGTCTTGACTCACACACTGGGTACTTTTTATCACTGGATCAATGACCATTACTTATGTATACTGGACTAACACGATATTTCAGGAAGCAGTCTGATACTCTTAGGATGTATACGTAATAAGGGAGACTCAGCTTTCTTGGCAAGAAAGCAAAACCTAGTCTCCTCTGCACCACTTTTTGGCACTGATTGCTATTAATGACCTCTGGCTCTAATATTCCAACAAATGCAGGCAGAATGCTGCATCTTTATCTTCGTTTTTCAGAACTATTTTTTTCCTGCCAGACAGTAAGTATCAAAAAGCTTTGTGCGTCACATTTGATACCAGACTGGATAGATAAAAAGTCCCAAATCAGGCCACAACTGACTCTATTCACTATTTATAGTGATGCCGAGTCCATGTTTAACCCCCACTCTGCGTTCTGAGTGTACCATTAAAGCACTCCCTGCTTCAATTTAGATGCTATTAGCAGGCTTGACTTGTTTTACCTCAAGAGGTCACAAGGTAGAACAAGTCTATTCTTTGCGTGTGTTTAAGTATGTACAGATATTACTGACTCACACTCACCAGTGAGTCAGGAACATGCATGTTTCATAATCACCATATTTGACATCATTAATTAATTCTGTTTGGGGCATCAAATGTTTTCACTGATGAGTCAGTTCGTCTAATTTTAGCTTCGACTGAAAGTTAGAAAACTCAACACTGCACAACTTGTTGCACATAAAAAATTTAAAAAAAGATACTACTGTGTTTGACATAGCAGTAACATTCCCAGTGCATCTTTGTTTTAATGCATTAGTTCTGCTAAAGTAAACATTTCTTACTAGGGAATTGTAGATAGCACCCCTTGCACTACTGTGTAATGTTTGTGGGGGTTTGAGTGATGTGATGTGATAAGAAATGTCATTTTATTACAAGAGGAAAGACAATACAAGTCCTGAAGGAGAAACCCCTTGGTGACTGGAATGTTATTTGTGTGGGCCTCAGGCTGCCACTCGCACTCCTGCTAACATGGTATTGTCAAAAGAATGCCAGTGAGTTCAGGTAGTCTTACATCCTGCATATTATGCTGAGGGTAAGTTTTCTGATATGTGTCCTATTAGAGGAGCTTTCGTTAAGTTCCTACTTGTGTGAAATCAAGTGAGAAAAAGAAACAGAAATAACAATTTTCTTTGGATTATTCCATTTGGGACATGTTTTGACTAGGAGTAAAAAATGGTTATTTGGCTTGATATTCAGCAAATTGTTTTTCTTTCCCAGTGCAATGTGTGAAAAGCAGCTTATCATCTTGTAAGAGTTAGAATAAGTTTTCTGTTTGGCGGATCAAGTGCACAGGGCGTCCCCTCACAGATTAGACTTATATTGTTAATGTCTATATAATGAGAGTGAATATGAATTTTATTATCTTGTAAAGCCAGTGCATCCCAAATGTTAGTGGTAATAACACATTTTGACTACTCATCCTCCTTTTCCATCAGCATGGCTCAGGGGGGTTGTGTAAAGCAGTTGCTGAGGTGTCTGTTAGGACTTCCATGTTAATTTGCCAGCTCTGCCCATTGGCCCGAAGGTTCAATTGGAGGCGGATTTTCTCTGCCAAGGCGAGCTACCCTGAGTTCACTGTTGTTCCATGCTGATAGCCTCAGGCTGTGTATTTTCCTCCTGAAGGTAGATTTCTGTCACCGTTGGAAAAACTGGCATCACGAGTTTCTGGAGTATCTCAGCATAGGATTTCAGAATTGGAAGATAGGTGGGTCATGCACAGGACAGTGATCCATAACCAGGCACTGAAATCCCCTTATTTTTAGCAGAGAAAGTGGCATGGCTGAAAATACTATTGCCATCGGTTTGGCTGAAGTATTTCCTGAGGGAAGAGTGTAGTCACTGGAAAGCTTGAATTGAGGAGTGAAAACTTGTTATCTCAACTGACAATGTGGAACAGTACAACACAAGAGTAGCCGCACCCTGAGATTAAAAAAAGAAGGTCTGAGTGGTCTGATTTTCCTCCCAAATAGACTCCATTCTAATATAACAATATACAGAACAACTATTGACTGAAGGAAAAAAAAAATCCTTGAGTCCTGGTAATTTATATGATTCTTTTATGCATGCAGTTAAAGTCAATATCACGGCCAAGGAAAAAAAAAAAGTGGTGCATAGTCTGTAACATACAGAATTTGAACTATAGAAATTACCATTAAATTAGCTTTCAGAAAGGAAGATGGCATAAGAGTCCTTCCCACTATTGATTGTTACATCCAGCACCCAGGGGTGAAATGTGCATGCACACGACTAGACATGTGTGGAGCCTGGTACAGTGTAACCTGTGTGCATGTGTGCAGAGTGTAGGCTGCCCTCTGCTGATTCAGGGACTATATATGTGTGAGAAATAACACTGTACCTGCTTCAGATAGATTCCCACTGGGGTCATTTACTACATATCAAATATGGTGCCTGAAGAGCACATGTGATTATGTGATTACTACAGATGAACTAAGTGACTGAGGCTAAGCTGTTGCTCTGGTGGCTCTAACACGTGCAAATGAAAACGCTATTTTAGAATAATCCTCCAATATGTTCAAACCTAATTTAGAAAAGATGAGAATGCAGTGATTGGCAAAACAGGAAAAATGCCCTGCAGTCTTGTGTCTTGTGAAGTGTTTCTTCACAAATTGGCTATAAATACAAATCTGCTCAGAGCTCTGCACACAGAAAATGTTAGATATTTTAGAGTAGTCTCTCTTAGGAATTATGTATGTATTGCAGGAAGAGGCATTTGAACAACAAGCAAGATGTCAAAGTGTTCGAGACACAGACAGAGCATTTGCTTGATAAAACGCAAAGTGAGGCACATAAATGCTTTACTTTTTCGCAATATTACTTTTTATTCTCACTACAAATTACATTGCTCTATGTGCAGCATTTACTTCACCAGAAAATAGGCAAGAATGTGTTCCTAATACCTTGTCAGCTGAATGTAAGGGCAATGGTACAAAAGCTGCATAGCTGTTACATAGAGCATAGAGGACATGCTGTGTATTTGGGCAGGCAGAGATCACAGGACACACAACTCCATGGACCAGAGAAATAATGATTTAGACCATATATGGAATTTAGCAGAGTTAAATGTCATGTTTTCTCATTTCATATAATAAAGTGGCCTTTTTTTGGCCCTGTAAACTGACTTAACTGCGATATAAATATAACAGCACAGATGTAGAGCAAGGAATAAGATTACGTAATGACCTGGATTTTTTTTTTAAATGTGCCACAGATGTTTCCAAAGATTGCCTAAAACACTCCATATGGGTGTACTCACATGAGCTGTATCTTACAGTGTGAACTTCTTGATGAGAAAAGCTTTATCGCATTGTTCATTATATGCTACTGACAAATAATAGGGAGCTAAAAATAATAAGAATTGCGTAAAAATATTATGGTATTATTTTCTGTTCTGGGAGAAGAATTTATATAGAGTTTTTAAAAGCAAAAACAAAAATAGTAGCTTTGTCTTTACTGGAGGTGCACATTTCATTGTCAACATGCAGAAATGTTGCCATCTAGTGGCACTGAATGGATACTTCTCATTGCAGGGATAAAAGCTCTGACCCACTCTCTCTTTCTTCTCAGGACATCTCCCTGAAAATGACCAACAAACACTGTCTTGTCACATCTGAATGCCAATAAGCACAGGACAATGGAAGGAGAGAACAGACTCAACTCCTCTGTAAATAGTACAATGGATATCCACTTGGTCACACACAGTCTCTGGGAGGTGATCACAATAGCGACGGTGTCAGCCATAGTCAGCCTCATCACAATTGTTGGGAACGTCTTGGTAATGCTCTCATTTAAAGTCAACAGTCAGCTGAAGACAGTGAATAATTACTACTTGTTGAGTTTGGCAGCTGCAGACCTTATCATAGGTGTTTTCTCCATGAATCTGTATACCTCTTATATACTGATGGGCTACTGGGCTTTGGGAAATCTCGCCTGTGACCTGTGGCTGGCACTGGATTATGTAGCCAGTAATGCATCAGTTATGAACCTGTTAGTGATTAGTTTTGACAGATATTTCTCTATTACCAGACCTCTGACCTACAGAGCCAAACGGACTCCGAAACGAGCTGGCATCATGATAGGTCTGGCCTGGCTGGTGTCTCTTATACTTTGGGCACCACCTATCCTCTGCTGGCAGTACTTTGTGGGAAAAAGAACCGTCCCTGAGAGGCAATGCCAGATTCAGTTTTTTTCTGAGCCTGTGATAACTTTTGGAACAGCGATTGCAGCCTTTTACATCCCTGTGTCAGTCATGACAATCCTGTACTGTCGAATCTACAAGGAGACAGAGAAGAGGACCAAGGATCTGGCAGAGCTTCAAGGGATTACCTACTCCACAGACCCTGGGGTAAGCCAGCCTCAGAAGACCATTATCAGGTCCTGCTTCAGCTGTAAACTAAGGTCGACTTCACATGACAGGAATCAAGCTTCTTGGTCGTCATCCAGCAGAAGTAATGCCGTTAAATCAACAGCCACCACCAACGACGAGTGGTCCAAAGCAGGTCAACTGACCAGTTTTAACAGTTACGCCTCCTCAGAGGACGAGGACAGGCCTGTGTCTCCCGGAGGATTCCAACCCACCTTCAGGAATCAGGCATGTGAGACCAGCAAAAGTGCAGTGGGCAGTGAAAATGAGCAACTCAGCAGCTACGACGAGGACAGCTTCTTCCAGACACCACCCAAAAGTAATTCCCAGAAAAGCGGTAAATGTGTGTCCTATAAGTTCAAACCTGTGTCCAAAAATACTGAGCACCAGAGCAAAAATGGAGACACCAAAATGACGTCGTCAACTTTCTCCTCTGCTGAATCCATGAGTGTTCCATCCACCTCCTCAGCATCCAAACCCATAGACGTCACGCTGAAGAACCAGATCACCAAGAGGAAGAGGATGGTGCTGATCAAGGAGAGGAAAGCAGCTCAGACTCTCAGTGCCATCCTGTTAGCCTTCATCCTGACATGGACACCATATAATATCATGGTGCTTATATCCACCTTCTGCTCAGACTGCATTCCTCTCTCCTTGTGGCACCTTGGTTACTGGCTGTGCTATGTCAACAGCACTGTCAACCCCATGTGCTATGCCCTTTGTAACAAGACTTTCCAAAAGACCTTCCGCATGCTCTTACTTTGCCAGTGGAAGAAGAAAAGGATTGAAGAGAAACTATACTGGTATGGACAAAACCCAGTGGTCAGCTCCAAACTAACATGAATTATTTTTCTACGCTGGTTTATGGCAGTGGCTGTAAATGTGTGTACTGGCTTTATGATCATGAATTCTACACGTGAGGTGGTATCAAAAGTAAAAATACTACACTGAGCATCTGGTACAATTACATGTGTTGCTCATTAATCAGTCGGTATGCTATTGTGTGTTATTTAATGGAAGCTTTGAAATGACTATCACATCAGTAATTGCATTGTAAAGGTTGTTAAATATTACTGTTATCAATATTTTCTCCTAAAAATTCATGCACAAATACAGAGATCAGCACACAGATTACTATAAATTATACAGTTTGTATCCAGGGTGCACATTTTTATACCTGAAAACGACGGTGAAATGATTTTAATCGCAGTATTTTTATTTAAGCAGTGTTAAAAATTGCCAGTGTCCTCCTGCTACTACTGTAGATGCTCTGACACACACAAAAAAATGTCTTTAACATGCAGATGTTCTATCAATTGTGAGTACTGTGTTTTGAGGAGTATATCTTAATGGCTATTTTATTTTAAAGGGCTAATAAGTGTTGTCCTTATGTCAGAACCTGCTTGCAGAGTCAAGATTGTAACTTGAAATTAAAGCCTTTAAATTTGTGCCATGTTATCATAGATCAATTATAGACCCAGTTTTAGTATTGTTACACTTCTATGCCATTTCTGTCTATTTTAGTGAAAATCATTTAAAAAAAGGAAAAAAAGAACAACATTGAACTGAATATATGACTGATTCCATACTGACTTCATATCCAACCTGACAAAGAATGACAGTATTTTCATAAGGAAAAGTGAGATGGACTTAAGAGCAGATATTGTTTATTGTTTTTTACTCATCATCCTCAGGATATTGTGTTTTTCAGCACTGATTTGAAACTTCATTTGTTTTCTCCGAAATCCTACCATGTTACCTTCACTGTATTCTGGCAAACTTGTAACGTACTGTGGTTTGAAAAAAAAAAAAAAATCCTGTTTGTGAAATGTTCTTTTCATATATCTGTATGCATTGGATGGAAGATGACATGCAAAAGATATTTTACAAGTGTCATAAGCTATATTGTCAAGAAACACTTTGTTGTAACTGTGATAAACCAGAAATCTGCACTTGCAAAATGAGAATGAAAGAGATGCTTTGCTTTGTGTACTGACATGACGTATGATGAAAGCTAAAGCTGAAACCGTACTGCATTTTTATACTGTGTTTCCGGGTTGTTTCTTTTTGTATTTTGTGATTATGTCCATGCATTTATGAATAAAATGTGGTTAACTGACTAATAGAGATAGCTTTTAGGTTACCGAGGAAGAGAAGAGTGACAGTGTTAATTGAATAGAAACCATAAAAACTAGATAACATCATCCTTCACAGATAATCCAAGTGCCTCAGAATGCAAACAATCCAAAACAGTGGTGTTAAAGCTCATCCTTTTTGCAGTCTCCACTGGGAATCAGTTTAAAAGTATCTGATGGTCTCACCATCATCCATGCATACTTGCACAGCTTCTCCTTGTTGCAGTCCTTCTGCCAATAGATGACATTTCTGCGGTTGAGGTTGGCACCGGCACAGGCATCATACCACCAGCCCCCTCCTGCCACCCCCTGGAACTCCAATTTGGCACAATTCTGAAAATAGTTGTCATTGTCTCTGTCTTTAGTGGTGAACTTTTGGTTGTCGTGCAGGTAATTTTCTGTATCCAGAGTCAGGGCGTCTATCGCTGTGCCCTGAAATAACCCCAGCCTCAGCCTGTATGCTGACGACTCATCCTCCACCAGGACTGGATCATACTCTCCCATCTTAGTGACAGCATCCGGGTCCACTAGTTTAACCCCCAGTTTATATCGCCCAGGGCCACTAGTGAGCTGATGAAGGTATTTATTCCCAAGCCAGTGGTCTCCAGTGACATCCCCAAATCCCTGTTTGTACTCATCCCAGGTACAGTCAAAGTTGACACTGCTGTTGACAGTGATATGCTGAACCACGGTCCAGCCTCCCTCCTGCATCGCACAGTAAGCTACGATGGGGGAGCCTCCTGGTTGGATGAGGTACACTCCATCTCTGGCCTGACCAGAAGAGGTCATTAACATTTCATGACAGTCTCTGGGCAGCACTGTAGAGCAAATGCACACATTAGCCCCAAAAATGGTAATTACACTCAGATGTTTATTTACCCCAAAGAGATATCTGGAAGCAGATTATTTTCTCTTTATTCCTCATATAAAGCATTTCTTGTGATTAAAACTGATCATAACAAATTGTATTTATTTAAACAGCAGAATGACAAGGAGAAAATGGTAATACAGCGATCATAATAAAACCCAGGGAGGTTTCTGTTTGTCATGAATTGATTACGTTATGATGGAAACAGTGCACACAGTGCACTGTTTCTCAATGCCCCCTGGGTAAACATGATAAAACCTTGATCGAATGATACACTATTACAACTGTTTGTTTGACAATCTGTCTTACCAGTATACACAAATCACCTCATGGGACATCATGAATGAGTCACCAGGCAAATTTGAGTCTATGGCGTGGAATTTGACCCCCACCCACAGGAGAATCCACTCTGTAGGTAATCTGAGATAAGGGTAATAATAATTTAGCCTTTACATGACTTCATCTCTCTCTCACATAAAGTATAGTCATTGAACATAAAACAGAAATAAAATCAAAATAAAAGAATAAAAATACATATACTATATGTACCTCTCATTCCATGGTTCAGGACTAAATTGTGCTGATCTGGGGAAAGCAGATTCAGGTTTTCAGCTTGGAGATGCTCCATGTTTACTTCAGCCACACTCAGCAGCAGCTGCAGTAGTACTGCCAGCAGCCAGCAACACTTCATCCTTCACCGTTTTTGGCTATTAAACCAATAGTGTTTTGTTACCACAGTACAATGGTTTTTGTATTCGTTGAATTTAAGGAGAAACATGTTAACAAAGCTGTACTTAGGATAAATAAATACATAAAATAAAGTGATGGTGAAAATATACATTTACCTTCAGCAGAGCCACTTGTATTAGCCAACACAAGATTAAAGAATGATTTTTCGCTTTCTGCTTCCTGAATGAAAAGCAGAACGCAAACAATCCGGTCGACCGCTGAGTACAGATTCAGAGTTCACTGAATTACTCGTTCTCTCTCATAACTTCTCCTGCCCAGTCACAGCTGGACTTCAGCCTCAGGTTCACATCACAGAGACAGACACCTATCTCCCACTTATCTGTGTCAAGTCAGATAAACCCACATGAGAATGGAGAGATATGAGCTGTGTAAAGCCATATCTCTCCTTTATTTAAATCACTTCAAGACCAAATGAGGGTGAAGTCCAACTGAGTGACTCAATCAAAGCCCTACCTAAAATGTGGTTCTGGTCATGTGACAGCTACATTCTACTGCACTTTAACTTGAAATAAAGTGTACAGCACTGTTTGTCAAATTGGATAGAAATGAACAATTGACTTTGATTCATTTTCAAGGACCTAATTACATAATTTCCTTGGGTTGCATCACCTAATTATAATCACAACCACAACTACTTTAAAAATATATTCATCATAATTGAAGACACAAGTCAGTTCAGTTTTACATTCAGTAAAATGATTGGCTGAAATGACCAAGTTATTGATAATTACAACAACCAACTTTTCAATGAAAACAAATGACATTAAACTTGTCAAACCATGATATTTATATGGCACCTTCTCAGCTGAATACATTGCTCTATTTGACACATGTATCAATAAATGAGCTATCGTAGGAAAGCTGCAGGATATATAAAAACACATGAGTTGAAAAGTAAGATAGCTTTACTGAGTTTTCATTAAACGTCTAAGGGTTTCCACAGAAAGTGTCCATAGAAAGGTCCGTTTGTCTTCATTGTGGTCAGTTTAGTTGAGACAGGAAAGAATCAATGACCTGAAGGAAAACAGAATGGTGAAGGTCTGGCTGGAAATGTTTTTCACTGCATATTTAGTAATAACACAAAGGCTACACCCTATTCAAACAACACTGACCTTTGCCATGTCTCCTGCAGTTCCTGGAACAGACTTCAGTAAGGGTTCCTGTTGCCATAACTCCATTAGATACTGATTAAAGACCTGGAAATTCCTGCAATGAAGTTATTATTGATAAATTAAATAGAAAAGCTTATATTCTTTGGCTTTATGTCATTTTGGTTCATCTTTTCTGATTTGCATATTTTGAATGATAACAAAAAAACATCTTACATCTCATAAAACACATCAACACTTACTTATCCAATGAAATTTTAGGTGAGCCACTGGAACCACTTGCTTTTAGTTCTTCCCACCAGTTTTTCAAGACTGAATATATCCACCTTAACCCAACAATAAGATACCTACAAAAATAAGTGTTAATTCCCATAATTAGACAATTTTTTCTGCATCTGTTTTATATTGCATCATGATTCATATTTTTCAATAATTCTTGCATTTCACATTCAGTTGACAGACAGCATAAGCAGGAATACTCACTCTTCATATGGAGTTGAGAGTACTTTCCGGACTAATGGAAAGAGGTCAACACAACAGCCAATGGAAATCTTGGAAGAATCGTCATTAATGCTGTAAGAAATAATTAAATTAAGTAATAAGTTTGTCATTATCACCATATATGGCTTAAGTAAATCTTCAAGGCCCTTACCATTTGCTTATCAGTGGGAGAAAATCAACAAACACACCAGCGTCTTGAATTCTGTGCAAAGACAGTTATGTAACGTTATTGCTGAAATACCAATAACCCTACAGCATGTGACATTTCAGAAATGAGCTACACACATGTACCTTAATAAGTATGTCAGCAGCTCTCCAAAATTTCTCTGCCATAATGTGAAGGCCACTTTCAGTCTCAGATTTCTTCCAAAGAGCACATCTGTCATTAAGTTATGATCCCTCTTAAGCTGAAAAAATATGATCAGGTTTAAGTAGATTTATCTAAACATGACAAAGTATAAAACAGTCACAACACAAAGTACAGACTCTAGACTGAGGTAAGACTGTGGTGTTATTTCAAACCTCTGCGAGTGTACTGTAGTCAGTCTGTTCAGAACCAGTTCTACCAGTCTTGTAGTTGTCATCAACATTTAGTGGGAAATCCCACGGGTCCATGTCAAATATCATCTCCTGCTGCATGTCCTGCATGCATTTTATCTCATTCTCCTTGTTTGCTGCATCATAAGTCCTTCCTGGTCCAAGCTGCTTCTTCCGAGTTACAGTCAGGTGATGGGTCTTCCTCTTACATGACACCACCCGCTTTACTCTGCCTGGATTATTGCCAGAGCGACTCACTGGAAACCTGGGTGGAGTGAAATGTTTATGCACTCAGTAGGAAACAAAACTGAATGCATAATGCACTTCATGGAACCATCCACAACTTACCTCTTTTTGCTGGACTCATCATTTTTATGGTAATCCACCTGTATTTGAAAATGATTGACAACAATACAAAGAGGAAGAAGAAGAAGAAGAAGAGGAGGAGGAGGAGGAGGAGGAAGAAGAAGATAAAATATACAGTTGCAGTATGCAGGTAAGAAAAACAACAATAATAATGGGAGAAGATTAAAAACTATAAATAAAACAGTAATAACACAAGATAAAATAGTCTACAGTACAACAAAGCAATGCCAGACTCAATTGCAGAACCAAGAAGTACTGTCAAGAAAAAAAATTTAGTAGCTATAATAAAAAAAAAACAATAAATAAAAGGCAAAGTATATTTAAAGTCTTTTGATTAAAAAAAGTCTTCGAAAGTGATTTGAAAAGATAGTACCGATGTGCCAACATACAAGAAAGTGGCAGTTTACAAAATATTTGTGTGTAATACATATAAATAAAAAAAATAAATAAATGGATAAATAATTAATAATAAAACCTCACCATTTTTGTGTTCCTTGGATGTGCATAGCTCACTCTGAAATGGGATGTATCCTGTCCAACAGTTTGATATTCTCTGTCTTCACTGTTGGAGTCCATCTGCAAAGAAAAGAAAGTATTTTAAATCAGTTACAACAAACTAGTATTATTTTTATTTCACAAGTTCAATTTTCTCAAAACAGGCATTATGAGAAACAATGTTTTTGTCTCTCGTTTTCCGGTCTTATCCTCCGAGCTGAGCAGCTTAAAACACAATTACCCATAATTCACCTGGATATTGTTGCGCTTCTGTTTAATGACGTAGACAGGAAATGATCCTGGGTCAAACAGCTGAGTTGTGAGTGTTTTTAATAACTATTAACCGTAATAACCCCGTTAGATTAATTTGCTTATGTCCGAAAGTGTTTAGCCCTCTGTTAAACTGTACCACTGTCTTACATGGTAGTTGTTAAATCGTCAAAAATGAATTGCTTCATTACATGAATTAAAGTCAAAATGTGTTGTTAACTCACAGTGTCAGTTAGTTAGCTGTTAACCCAGAAAACTAAGACAAACTTAGCAGGTTAATGCTAAAGGCAGTAGTTGTAGGATAGTAAGAAACCGTAACACAACCATCATTAGTATCCTGTAAATACAGTTAGCGTCGTAGCGTTATGTGTGTCATACTCACTGTGTATTATTTTCCTAAGAACAGAGAGACGAAGCCTTCACTTTAATTCCCTTTGATTCAATTTAAGCGACTGCCAACAAGCTAACAGCCAATTCCCAATGATAATGTCACCCCGTAGCACAGAATAAAGAATCCCATTCATAATGTGGATGTAGTGTGCACCCTCTAGCGACTAATGACGGTGTCAATGTCAGTTTCAAAACTAAACAGCTCCTGATTCAGTCATGCTCACATGAGGTGATATCATCGAGAAAACATCCTTCAAATAGACGGAGATGTTCTACAGTATTTATCTTATAATAAAACGTGTTCTTGAGTCTTAATCAACCAGTATCTTTCTCATAAATGAGTCGTGTCAGCGGTTGTCTTTGCACTTTATTGATCTTTTAAACAAGCCGTGACTTGTGGGCTAATCCCTGTTGGACCTAAACGGGACAGCAGTGCCTTCTGACTGCAAAAACAACATCAGCTGCTTTTATTGACACATCATCTCTTTCTGTTCCCACATTTACTGACTCTGCTGTTTTGGTTTTGCAGTTTCATCATTTGGGTTGACTGCAGTTACTGATGTGTAGTTCCTCATTAGAATTTAAAAACGCTGGATTGCATGTTACTGCCAGTTAAGAGTTTGTGTGTGTGTGTGTGTGTGTGTGTGTGTGTG
>JAPSES010000105.1:10384458-10402238 GCA_029822895.1 Maxillicosta whitleyi | reverse complement strand
AAGGTCATAAGAGTTTGACTGATCCACTTATTTTTTATAGTATTGACTCTGTCATATGATGAAAGTCATGTGATTACAGTGACAATATAGTCTGGGTGTGTGCTTTCTTAAACCAGGTTTGTACTCGTGGAGTCCATTGTTAAAATGGTACCCCTTCATGCTGCCTGTGCCTTGTTAGGCCTTGCACCACTGCTGGTGCTTGGTGTTCCTCCCGTTTGGACCCAGCCAGAACAGGTTCACCTCTCTTATCCAGGTGAGTTTTTCAGTTGTTTCCATTTATAACTTGTGTTTTCAGTCAGGGACATTATTTTCCCCTCATCGAAAGCAAATTGGTTGCAGGTTTACAGATGTTTTGTACAAATTAGTTCAATACTGAAAGAAAGGTCAAGTCTTTACTGCCTTTTATGGTTTTGTGATACATTTTTACTGTACTTTAGAGGTCCATTGTGTCATTTATAAGCCTAATAACATTTCACTTCCCTTTTCACTCTGCCTGTGTTCTTTTGGCTCTTCTTTATCGCTCAGGTTTGTTCTCCAACAAAAGTAACTTATCTTGCTGATGTGTCCTTGTGCAATGAAGCACTTTGTGTAAACTCTTTGTGAATCGTTCAAGTTAAGGACAATGGATAAACCATAGACAGAGCTGACATTATCCTTGGAGTAGAGTATAAATGTTTTATTCTCTCATTCCTTATGAAGGTGAAACATGTGGTAGTCATTTACTGAGATGATGTACTGATGAAATGAGTACCTGGCCAGCCTTCAGCTTAAGTCAGTTCCTGATGGTTATATCTTGCCCATGGCAAGATCAAAAGCACCGACGATGTGCAAATGTCTTGGCTTTTATAAACACATCAGTAAGTGAATCCAATAGTGCTATCAAACTATTGGGCTTTCTGTCACAGGAGTGTCAGGTTCAATGGAAGTGACCTGGACCACCTTCAGTAAGTCAGAGAGCCTGGTGGAGTATGGCTTAGTGGGAGGCCGACTCTTTGAGATGACTTCCAAAGGTTACAGTACTCTGTTTGTGGACTCCGGACACGAGAAGAGACACATGTACATCCACAGAGTCATTCTCACAGACCTCAAACCTGCTGCTACTTATTGTGAGTGGAAATTTAATATCAAGATACTTTTATTGTATAAACATGTGAACAGTCTGTTCTCACTCTCTGTATACTATTGTCAGTGTACCACTGTGGCAGTGATGAAGGCTGGAGTGATGTGTTCTCCTTTACTGCGCTGAATGACAGCACACATTTCAGTCCTAAGTTTGCTCTTTATGGCGACCTGGGCAATGAGAACCCACAGTCTCTGGCTCGACTACAAAAGGAGACTCAGCTGGGAATGTATGATGTCATTCTACACATAGGTAAGTTTCACACTGAACCATGTAAATTCCAGTACCAAGCCATTAGTCATTCATAATAATAATAATAATAATTAATCTTAAACTGTGCCAGATATGAGAAGAATTCATGTAAATTAAAGCATATAAGCTAACTGATGCTCTAATAAAAAGGCAAAACTTCATGATGGTAAGTAATTAGTAGACATAATACAACCTATTTGTTATTGCACTCGGTGCTTTACTGTAATATGTGCTGAGGAATGTGAGTGGGTGGGTAATCAATTTTCTCCTAAAATTGAAATAGTTGGTACAAAATGTGACTAATTTGCTTGCTCGTCACTTTGTTTGAGTGAAAAACTATTAGACTTTATTACTTTATTATTATTAATTTTTATTATATCAATTTTCAATAATGTCCTTGAAGAAATTAAATCAAATACCTAAAATATGCCCAGTCTTACTTTGCTGTGCTGTGTGAGATTTTGCATCTTAGAATCAGTCATTTTAATCTGCATTTTTCTATTTCTTTTCAAGGGGACTTCGCCTATGACATGCATGAGGTATTTAAGTCCTGTGTCTTATCAGTATCATAAATTTCAGCTATTTCTGCCTAGTTAAGATCACTGACAGCAAAGTTCTTTCACCAATACCTCATACTCTTAAAGCCTGTCCGACTTTCCGCTAATTCCACAATGACAGATGAGATAAGCCACTTCACCTCTCTCCACTGCCCCCTTCCCAAAGCACACCACTATTTATTATCATAGCGGCCCTTAGGTGTGGTTGAGACACATAGCTTATGATTAGCATTACTGTGAAATGCCTTAAGCTTGTGGTGAAAGATGAGAGTTAGAGCCATGTCGCCCAAGTATTTTATGGATAAAAAGAGCGCCATTCAAGACCCCAAATATTAAATCCCAATAACATATTACTTATCTGAAAACCTCCCAGCTGTCATCTTTGATATTTAGTGAACATAACCTTGTCTCTTGGATAAAAAAAAAAAAATCTGGTAATACTGTTTCCTGAAACACGTTCCTGCATGATAAATGCCTTTTTTTAAAAAAACATGGACAAAATACTAAATCTAATCAGCAGACTACTGCAGGAATTAATAACCATAATTCATCCAAGCTGTGTTTTCAGACGGAATGTGAAAACACATCCTGTGGCTTCACAGATATTCTAAATAGAAAAACAGAGAAAGGGAATTTTGTCTGGAAGGTTATAATAGTTGGAGTATTCTAAGTTACTTCTCTTTCTGTATAGTACATGCCTTAGATTAGATCAGATTAGATTAGATTAGATTAGGTTAGATTAGATTAGATTCACATTATTAATCTTGAATTTCCAAGGGGAAATCAGTCTGTTTTAGCAGCACACACAAAACATATAGAAAAACAGAATTATAAAAATCCAGATAAAAACCACAATTAAAATGAACTTCTGTATATGTCCTAATGAATTTCTGTTGACTTGTGTTAAAATTAAATTAATGATTTTATTTATTTATTTATTTTTAATTTAACTATCATTACTATGATATTAAAAGAAGAAGAAGAAATCAAAAAGCTTCTTTGGTTTGTAGTTTGGTCTTGTAATAATAATGCATTCCTAAAGTTGTCTAACTTACTCAGCTCATATAATTAATTTATCTTAGTGGAGGAAAATGAAACCTTGTCTAACAGGGGATAACAGGAACATCTATAACATCCTGTGGCTAAATGTCTCTGTTCCAGGATAACGCCAGGATTGGAGATGAGTTCATGAGGCAGATCCAGTCCATAGCAGCCTACGTACCCTACATGACCTGTCCAGGAAACCATGAAGCTACATAGTAGGTGCAACCCAAGTGAATGTCTCTCTGTTTTTTTTTTTTTTTGTTTTGTTTTTTTAATGAACAGGGCACATTTAATGAAGAATTATTTATCAGCAGTGACATTTCAGGAAAAAATTCTTTGGTAGTGTGAGTCAACATAGAAGCCATGTGACCGTCTACCCTCTGCTTTCTATTAGCTGATTTTGTTTACATTCTGCACCACAGTCTGCTCATGTCACAGGGGCAGTGGTATAATTAATGGGTTTGGGCAAAGGCAATAGTACATACTGTATTCTATAATGGTGAGAGAGACTTGCCAAACACTCCCTGACAAATTGCGTTCAGAATTGGCTTCTGTAAATGAGAAGAACACTTTGGTCTGTCAAAAACTTTTCACTCTGCCACCAGAACAGATGGGAGCTATTTTGGTCTCTAAAGGCTGGAGCAGCATCAGGAACCACCAACAACTAAATAAAGTAACGCTCTCCAAAACAAACATTTATCTTGCTAGGATTCATCGACATAATATCTGTTTTTCAGTTCCCTGAGACATCCCATGGCGGTGGGAACCGTCTGCATTTTGACTCATCATAAATGAATATGTTGTTAACGTTCAAGCCTGTTAAATTGTCCGGTCTAAGAGGAATGACACTGAGAGGATGTTGCACCAATTAAATTTGGTGTAAACAAATTAGAAAAGCCTTACTATGTGCAACTTGCTAAGCAGTGACTTGTGCATCTGCATTCTGATGTAAAAATTTCCCTGTAATCTGCTTCATTAGAGAAGTATCTACATCAGTCTAAATTGAATTTGCAACTTCTGCTGATACCAATCTAAATTGTATCCGTCTATTTATCTTTTCTTCTGATAAATATAATATGCCACCATATTTTCATGTTTTGTTCTCTAAATTGATTCCCTTGCCAGTTTGACCCACCACAGTCACTGTTTTTCCAATGATGACGCATATGGACATGGAAGTGAGAGTCAAAGTGTTTGTGTTGAAAACGCACTAAGGCTCGGCACTTTTTCTGTTTCATTATAAGCCCTTTTCTCACAGAGCCAGGATAGCCTATGGACCTTTGTGATTTGGAGAATAACCCTCCTCATCTGTATTTGCATGGCATAAGTGACTTCTGTGACTTTTTTTAAATTTTTTTTTTTAAGTTGAATTACTAAGAGTATCTAATGTCAAGGGCTGGCTCATCACTTATAGATAACTGCTGAAAAACAATGTCTTTCCTCTAGTTGTCATGTATGTCATCTATTTCATCATTTTTCGAGATATTGCTTTTTGAAGGATTTGAGGTCACTATGTCAGACATGGCAGATTTGCATGAGATTAACATCATAAATGACCTCTGCAGTTGTTACATATTAGTTTGCTGCAAACAAGACTTTAGAAACTGACTTCATAATGAAGTGAATCCATGCATACGTCCTGTTTTTTGCCTTTATGGGGGTTATTTTCTCTTCTGACATTACAGAGAGACTGTGCTGTATTATAGATGATTGTCTTGTAATCTATGAAATGTCACAGAATCACTGTTTCCTGATAACATGAATAACAAGTTGTGATTGCATCGTATTGTGAGTTTCTGTGATTACCAGGCCTGCAGGTTAAACACTGAATGAAATCAGGTAATATAAATTTGACAAACCTTTGACCTGTCAGATACATAGGCCACATATTCCCGTCTTTTGTCCAATCAGATGAAGCTGTCAGCTACCATCAGATTAAATGGTGGAGACTGTAAAAGTAATTTGTTTGTTTGTGACGTCAATACTGAACAATGTTATCGCACAATACACATTTGCCTGATATGATGCTGATATGTCACTTTGTTGGTCAAATGTGTCTATAGACCCAATGAACCATTATTTTGCAGGGTTTTTTTTTTTATGTCAGTAACAGGGTTGACTTGAAATCAGGGGACACTGATAAAACTATTAAAATTTTATAAAGATTACATGAATGCATGTTGGAAACAATGCTGGACTACTAAAATACTCCTAGAACAACATAAAAATGTAAAAATTATATATATTTTCCAATAATTAACGATTATAAAGACCAATTGAAAAATGACTTTTACTGTTGGGGACAGGCCAAAATCCCTGCCTCATCAAATAAAATGCAAATTAAAAATGGGAAAATAATAATCAATAACCTTATTTTTAAGATCAAGTTGGTGAGAAAAGATGTGTTAATGTTGTGCTTTAAAATTATGCATGCATTTGTTATTATAATGGTTTTATGGCCTTTTATATCTCTGGGACACAATATGTACCGATTCGGTGGAATCACCCCTATATTTATATATTCCAAGTACATCTACTGGAATTAGATTGTATGTGTTTTTGTTATTTTCATGCTTTAAATGTGCCTGATCCTGTGCTGTTGTGGTGAACCAGCCCTCGCCTGGCCTTGCCATGTGCACTGTGAAGCCTGCCTGGTCTTTATTAACAGTTTGCTAACAGTAGTCTCTTTTGCTTGGCTCCACATCCTGACATCCGATAGTAGTATCAAGAACCAGTGTGATGCATTACATAACCAGAATTCCCTCTTTCTCTTATACCTACCTAAATGTATGTTTTGTTCTGCGGTGTTGTTGAGAATCCAAAATTCCCAGAAGCTGGCCTCTGCTTTTCTTCTTTGCTCTGTTGTGCTCTGTGTCTCACTATACTTCTCTGTTCCTCTCTCTTTCCAACCTCAAAACCTAATGGGTAAAAGGCAGTTAAAACAGGGCTGACCGCAAACGTTTGCAGTCAGCATTCCAGCAGTATGAGAACAGCCGATCCACAGAAGATGCTAAAGCTCCAATCAAGACAGTCTTTGTTCATGATGCACAATGTATGTTTCATCACGTGTTTGGAGGGATGGGAAACAATGTCTAGTGATGGGAGTTAGCGATATGCTTCTTGAAGACTGCAACTGGGTCCTTTAATTTCTCTAACTGCCTGAATTAAGATGGTATCTTGTGGACTCAGAAGCTCATCAGATGATGAAAGGGAACATTTGATGAGGAGGGAAAATCTTGTTGGTTCAATTTAAAAGCCAGGTTGTTCACATTGAATGTGACATCCCCAAATACCTGGAACGTCCACCAGATTACTATCTCCATTTTACTTTAATGGAAAAGAAAACACACGTGGAAACACGCATGTTTTAGGTTACAGAGGATGACTCACAAGTTGAACTCCCGTAGTGCAGATTAATGAAACAAATAGAAGCTTATCATATTTGTACTCGATCAGATTTTCCCCCCACTTAGCCACAAAATGAGAGACTTACTGTAAAAGCCTGCGGTTGACTCTTCTCCAGGATAATCCTTCACCTCAGGGTACGGATGGTTGGCATGGCACTGTTTGGATTTTAGGGTGTATGCATATTACTTTAGTGACCAAAAATTAATTGTTTATTTCCACCTACTAGATAGTACCTAACCTCATCCCCCTAGATGTTAGTACCAACTTTTACCACAAGGTGGGGGTATTATCCTATTTTATGACAGGTTATCATATTGTCCCTCACCATTTAAGCCTGACCTCAGAACCTTCAGGTCTTGTTTGTTGAAGATCATTTCAGCATAAGTAAAGTGTTTCTGTGCTGCCCTTTTGTGTCCCATTTCCTGACCTTTGACCTCCTACCCCTTTATTTTCCTGTCGCTCTACATTAAATGAGATCTCACCACTGCTGCCAAGAACTTTACCTTTTCCTTCTGTATATAATATAATATAACCAAACAATCATTCCTATCACTTTGCCAAGTTAATGGCCTGTTGAGAAGATTGGCTCCTGCTTTGGTGCTGAAATAAAAACCCATGACAGAATGGCACATTGGAGTCAGGGAAAACTTTCCATGAAATAGTGTTTCCTGTTTTGCATAGTGCACCCTTTTGTTATATCTAAAGCCATAATGTTACGTTTTAGATTTTTGTTTTGAGTTCATATTATTTTATATTAACAGGAAATTTGTGTTTCCACTTATCACCAGTGTTGTTCACAATGTTGTAAATACTGTGGTGGAATGAATCAAGTACAAAGTTTCCTTTTCAGATTTATAAATATTTAAATACTTCTTTGTTTGTTAGATTAATGGGTCATTCCATTCCAAATCACCCTTTCGCTCCTTGTTTATACCATGGATTTTCTTTAAAAAAAAAAAAAAGAAGAAAGAAAGAAAAAGAAAATCCCTATCATCAAACATTGTAGAATCTAAAAGCAAAAGCTCTATTTCCCATTGTATTTGTGCTGAGCTTCCAAGAAACAAAAGATAATTTACTACATGAAAATCTGTAAATTAATATAAATGTAACTCTTTTGAAGAATCAATGTTGTTGTTGCTGTTTTTTCAACACTGCTTTTCTGTGTAGTACTTATTTAGTTTTATCGTGAAGAAAAAATGTAAAGACATCAACATAATTCTAGCTTCAGAGCTGATAAACACACACTTTAATTGCATATTTCTGTGATTTTTTTTTTTTTTTTCATTTTTACAAATGTATTGCATTATTATATGTCCAATTAAACAAATTTTTAACACTATTATGTCTGATCTACTGTGGTTCCCTTAGTTCCTTAGTTTTAATCATCAGGTGCTGTTTTATGTGTGAAACTATCTCAGATCAGTTATCTACAGCAAATCTTATCTCATACAAACTATTTTCTTCACTATTTTATAATCTGAACAAGCAACTGCTGATTGTCCAGAGTAATCTGACTTGACATTTGTTCTAAACAAATATTTGGCCATTGCAGATGTCCCCAGTATATACTCAGTTTTATATGTTGATCTACTATCCTGCTGCTAAACTTCTGATTCTAAATCTCTTTTAAAGATGAACATATTTGTAATGGCTTTTACTGCAAGTGTGTGACTTTTTTTGTTTATCTTTTTATGTTTTAGATCATATTTATTTTATTATTGTGAATCTGTTTTTATCAGTTTTAGTATATCTTATATTTATTCTTTTTTGTACTAATTTTAGCATATGTTGTATTTTTATGTATGGTTTTGTACAGAACTTTGGGCACTTTATGTTGTTTTAAATGTGTTATATAAATAAATTTGACCTTGGCATTGACCTTAACTGCAACAAAAACCTAAAGAAAATAGTAAAACAATAGACAGTTATTTCAGTAACTCCTTTTTCATTGCACATGTGAATAGGGGGAGTTTTTCTCTGATGTAGACTGACTCCTTTCTTTCTTTTTTTTTTTTTTTATCTTATATGTTTACAGCAACTTCTCCAACTACAGGAACCGCTTCAGCATGCCAGGCCAGACTGAGAGCCTATGGTACAGGTATGAGAACAGACACTATGCTGCTCTGAGTTGTTTGAATAGTGTGTATTGTGCTACTAGTTCACCAGTCGACCTACTGTATTTCAGTAACCATTAATGAGCTGTAAGAGGCAACTCAAAGAAATTGGCAGCAGAGGAACGTAAAGCTCCTTTTTCTTATTTTAGTTTGCCTCCTATCTCAGGGACATGGGGACTACACAAAGGCACTATACATCTGACTGAGTGAGTCATAGCTCACTAAAGACTTCTTTCTCTCAGACAGTAAGATAATACTTTGCTAGACCACAGGCCAGCTGCCCACTCCTCAGTGGCTGGGCCAGATAGGCTGCTGGCTGAGAGCCCTTCCATCATGTGCATGGTTAAGAACAAGGGGAGGCAGAAACGATTCCCACAAAAGCTACTGGAAAACATTTGATTCTTCACAGTACACATGTACATTAAGTATGTTTTTCCACAACCCCTGCAGACATCCATGATGCATATGTAAGGATATTAAAGTACACTTGGGTCCATGTTTGATCCTTTCCACCTCTGAACCCCACGCAGACTGAAGTGATTGAGTGACTCAAGTGTGTTTTATGCAGTAAAGCCAATCACCTGGCACTGCATTTAACAGCATCATTCAAAGGGATAAAATACTGCTTAGATTTTGCACACTATGCTGAGGTTAAAGTGAGGCCAGCTTATCAGCTGACCTTCTCCATGCTTCCTTTACCGGGTCAAGGCTGTACATCATTTTAACAATGTGTGTCCACAGTTGGAACCTAGGGTCAGCACACATCATCTCTATTTCCACTGAGGTTTATTTCTACCTTGAATTTGGCAAGGAGCTCCTCTTCAAACAGTATGAGTGGCTGAAGAAAGATCTGGAGGTTAGTGACCGTCACAGTTAAAACTGAATATAACATTAAATACTGTGTCTCTTATGATGTCTCAGTCTGATTCACTCACTCATATCACATCCTTCTTTCTCCCTTCTCTTTACCCAGGAGGCCAACCTACCAGAGAATAGAGCAGTACGTCCATGGATCATCACCATGGGACACAGACCCATGTACTGCTCTGATGATGACCAGGATGACTGCACCAGATTTGATTCTTATGTATGTAAAACAAACTCTACCCAGAATCTACTAAAATAATATCAATGTACAAGTGTTTCATAGTAATGGATTTAGTTCTTAAGGCATGTGTGTCACCCAAAAAAACATTTTTATTAAAGGCATAATATGTAAAGTTAAAAAAAAAAAAAAAAATACTTGTGTATTAAGTCAAAAGATAACAATCCTTCTCCTTTGTCACAAATAATACACTGAAAGTTTCTTGTCTTTGGGGTATTTCTCAACATCAGCATTTAGGGAGAGTTTAGACCTCCATCCAATAACAGCTCTTTGCAGGATGTGCAAATAGAAATGATAAAAAAACATAGATGTTTCTGTAAATAATGAACAAACCCTCTGTTTTTGGGTTGTTGTTGTCCGTGTTTGAAATGCTTGAAGTGGCTGTTGCCATGTTGATTTTGTATTTTTAAAAAGCGCTGTTGTTTGGATTAAGAGAAGAATTGGAAAAGAGGAAGGAGTGAAATCAGAATATGGTGAAAATTGCAACCAGATTGGTAAACTGTTAACATGTGAAACTGTATAAGCCACAATTTGTTAAAACTCTCAGTTGAGATCAGCATAAATTACCACTATTTAACTGGCAGGTTAGATAACATATTGTATCATTCTGTATAAACAAAAGCTAATATCATATAATGCACTAAGTTATGGCAGATATTCTGATTGAGAACCGGTAAACGTCATGACACAACCCTCAGAGCTACCTGTCAAAAACATGTGTTATTCAGTAGAAAAGGGTCAGACTGAGCAGTTGATCTAACACTAGCTGTCAATCACCAGACACAGAAGCCTCTCTCACCTATCAATCACAGTTGTTGCTCCCTTACTTTTGCCTTTTATATTAACTGGTGAGTTATTAACTTTAGAATGGTAAATGGACTGCACTTTTCTACACTTTCATGATGCCCAAAGCACTTTACAAAGCCTCACATTCACCCATTCACGCACATTCACCCAATCACATTCATTCATGCAAGGCGCTGCACAGACCTACTGGGAGCAATTTAGGCTTTAGTGTCTCGCTCAAGGACACTTCGACATGTGGACAGTCGGAGCCAGGGTTTGACCCAGGTTGAGCCAGGTTTGGATGACCCGCTATAACATCTGAGCCACAGCCGCCCATAGAGACCAAAACTGTTTCTGTACCTGACTGTGAACATGTTTGTTTCTGCTGTAATATTTGAATATGGGGGTCTAGTGGAATTGACTCATTTCTGGAGCCACCCCCCAGTGGACATTCAACCTGCTGCAGTTTTAGACACTTACACGTGGGCCTCACCTTTCAACCACAGAGTTTGGCACTTGGAAAAAATATAGTGAGTCCAGTTACATATCTGTTTCCTCTCCCTGCTTTGCTGCAGACCTCCAGCAGCTCTGTGTGCACTGCTGAGCCACACAGTCTACTCTACTCAACTTCATTTATAAAGCACTTCAAAAAAAAAAAACACAGTTGGCCAAAGTACACACACAAACAAAATATGTAACTCATGTAAAACTTTTCCATACAGTTGTGAGCAGGTTTTAGCAGGTTCATAACTGTTGGGAAATTTTCATAGAAAATAACATTGTATTTCATCACCCTCTCTTCTCCCTCTATTCATTCATGTTCTGTAGCTCTTGGCTCTTGATAACATGTAAAAACCTTCATATTACGCCTTTAACTTGTTGGTAATATGAGACACATTCTATCCTTTTTAAGTGATTTGTAAATAATTCATAAAACACCTATTAACTACCCTCCTGGCTATACAATGATCTGCAGATCTACATTGTTGAAAGATTCTATTACATAAAAGTGTGTGTAGGATTAATTTTCTGCTGTGTTGCCTGGCATATTTAATAGTTAGGCTGTTGGTAGCAGACGTGTCACATGTGTTGCAGTTTGGCCAGTCCACATTGAAACCCTTAACCATGCTGAGCATGGTACACTGTCATAATCACTGTAATTTGGACTAAATAGTTTCCAGTTGGACTTAATTCTCTCAGTACTTGGCACCGATGTGAGGTAAGGTTGCCATGGGCATCATGGACTCATCCAGGTAGTGTTTCAGGTCGTAGGTAGTGTTTCGGTCATGAATGTCAGCTCATGTCATTTTTTCTCTGTTATATGTCAGGTACGGCTGGGACGGAACGACACCAAACCACCAGCACCAGGCTTAGAGGATCTATTTTACCGCTATGGTATGGTCGTTATTTGACAACCAGCTGTGTGCTGCTAATGGGTGTTTAAGATCACAAATTTGCACGCTCAGACAGAATAATGTCCTAACAGTTGCAAGGAGCTGAGCAATCCAAACATCCTTTATTAAAAAAGCAGGCCTTCGGTCTGGCTAAAATCCCCAAAGTCCCTTCCCAAATGTTTTTCCTGTATTATATTTCTCAGACTTTTGTTTGTTGCATTAAAGTAGTTAACTTGTGCTGAAAGTTTTTATTTCTCTGATCTTAACATTTTGTTGATGGCTGAGAAATTTCTAAATTAACCAGGCACAGGATCTGAGAAACATTTGATTACTGGGCAACTGTCAGAGTGTTACTTAATTGAGCTGTGTGGGTTTTTTTTTTTTTATATTGACACTCATAGAAGGAGACTGACTATCATCAAATATCTTTCAGGGGTTGATTTGGAGCTGTGGGCACACGAGCACACGTATGAGAGACTGTGGCCTGTCTATGGTGATAAGGTGAGGTCCTGCACTCATTTCACTGAATGCCTTCAACTTTTATTCATGTTTTAAGTTGGTTTTACTCATATTTTCTGTAGGTGTACAATGGGAGCTCTGAGCAACCATATGTGAACCCCAAAGCTCCGGTACACATCATCACAGGCTCTGCTGTGAGTATTTCCACATCCTTCCAAAACTGTTAATGAATAGATCACTGCATGAATTGAATGCAGACAATAAAATCAATGTTTCAATGCATTATGTATTGTACCCCATCAGTTCTGTGCAGCAGCTGCTCTGCTGAATTAGATTAGCACCAGCTGTTCTGCTGTTAAGTGTTTTCTGATGTGGTGGAGAGCTGTGCAGGGCACACTTAGTCACCTGACCACAGAGGGGTTTGTCATCCATATATCAAAATGCATCCAGACTCACACCAAGACCAACAGCCACAGTTGTAAATGTCACACACAGACCTTGGGAGATGCCTGCGTTGTGTCTCTAACAGAGGATTCTGCTTAAACACTTCGGATTTCTCCACAGGGCTGCAGAGAGAAAACTGACACTTTCAATCCAAACCCCAAAGACTGGAGCAGTTTCCGCAGCACAGACTACGGCTACACCCGGATGCAAGTAGTGAACACCACCCACCTTTACTTGGAGCAGGTCTCTGATGACCAGGTGAGCACACAGAAGAACATACACAAAGCACACCTGGACTGCAAATTCAAAGAGTAAATATTATTACTCAAGTTGAAATGGTCTCTTCTGTGTTTTCCAGCATGGAAAGGTGATTGACAGCATATGGGTGGTGAAGGAAAAACACGGCTTCTCTGCCTGGTTCTGAAGACTCCCATCCTGACAATAAGTCTGCTCAGAGAATGCACTTTACACTTTAAGAACCATTTAATGAACCACTATGCACTGTTGATTAAAATCACTCAAGCTTTTTTATCCTTTTTTAAATCCATCCACAGAATTAATTATTCATGTTGAATGCTATACTTATGTTCATGAAATTGTAAATAATCTGTAGATGCTCTAAATAGTGCATTGGATGTTTTACATTTGAATAAATTCAGCTTTTTCTATTGATTCCTAGTTATTCCAAAAGAATAATTGTTGTTCATCACTGTAGTTTTAGTCACATTTGTGTTAAATTTTCATTATAAGCAGGTTTTTCCATTGACAACAGACTGAACAATGATCTGGCAGATATTTAGCTCCATTCCCCTCAGAGCTTTTCTTTAAAAAAAAAAAAAAAATCATAAACACCTGGAAATGTACTTAGCCAGAACAGGTCACCCTTCTATCGCTCTATTCAGATGACAGATGAGAGATGAGCTTCTCTGTTGGCTGATCTTATCAGGATATTGGAACCTCATTTCACTTGTCCATCTGTGTGGCCCTAAGGACCTGAACGAATAAGACACTTGGAAGTCTACGCCTGCACAAAACACTGTTATGTAACTCAGGGATGCTTGTGGCTTGGGTACATGCAGACTGAGACAAGGCGCTTCCCCTGGAGGAGTGTTGCTCACACCATAATTCACCGTCATGATCGTATTAATAACATGTTAACAGCACGCAGCCTCTGATGAACACTGGCAGAGAACCAGTGCAGATCTGCATACGACTGTGATTTTAGTTGTCAAACTGTTAGCGCCGTGGTATAATCATCTGTCTCCACAATTCTGTTGAGACAACATAGTCTCCATATACAATGTAATGAGGCATTTACATTACATCCATGAACACACTGTACGATTTGGTATTTGGCAGATGTTTTTATCCGAAGCACATGCAATGCCATGAGAGGATTTACTGATGCAGGATCAAGATGTGTAAGAAGACAAAACATAGTAGTCAGGACGTGTCAAAATATTTTAGTCAAGATGAGGCTTCTTGTGAAAAAAAAAAAAAAAAAACAGTGGTCAGGCATCAGTAGCATGTCGTCAGTCTAACCGCAGATTTGTTGAACTTTTCTCTGATGTCGACGCCCCACAGTGCAGTGGTGTCTGGCAAAATAAAATGACACAACCTTACAGTGATCACACCTCAAACTCACATGCTTTCAGTGCGCTTACCCACTGCTAACTGCCACTCACACTCGCACACAACCATATGACTGTAAAAGTATCTGTGTTGAGAAGGCCCCACACCACCGAGTCCCTAACCTTTGACCTGCTCATGCTGTACTCAGTATATTGTTGTTTCCCACTGAGTGAGAGACACAAGGAAGAAGTGGTGCTGAGTACAGACTGTAAAGACCAGCAGGGGGTTGGAAATCAGGATATGTACTGCCAGACCAAGATTGAAACACATAGTTTACAATGAATGTTTATAGTGCAATAAAAGTTGGTTGTTTTCCAGTTAGTCATGTATAATGTATGGGGTGAAAATGGCAGAATGTTCTTTACTCTAAACAACCATGTCACGTGGCATGAACATTCCTCTTCTTTCAGTTCATGTGATGTCCTAAAATTACGAAGAAAACATTGATTGTAATCCAGGAAAAAAATGGGTTGGGAGAAAATAACATGTCACATCACATTGCATGCCTGTTGCTGAAATATGATGTGCTTATTAATGGCACAGCAGGTTTGTGGTATTGTGGTTGATGACCTTTTCTGACAGTTATTGATTCTTGCCGTTAACAGGACAACAATTTGTGCTCTCCCTTCTTGTCTATTCCATGTTTTCCAGTTTATTTTCTCTCATTCAACTGCTTTGGCAGATCAGAGGTCCAGTTATTTTAGCTGGTTGCAATAAAAGGCATTTTACAGAGTTCTGTCTTCACATTTTTAAACATAAAGTTGACTGAAAAGAGCCTTTTTAAAAGTCATACCGGTCACAGATGGGCTCAAGGAGATTTTTATTGGCATCATCAAATAAATTGTATGTTTACATTAACCCATAAAGACCCAAATATTCACTCACTTCAAATGTTTAATACCTGTTGATGCACTACTCCTATCAATACATGCCATCTTTTCGAGGTCATCAGACCATCGTGGACATCAGGCTCCGTAGTTACCATGAAAACACATCTTCGACATTCCTTGTCATCTACAATAATCAATGACAGTGAATGGAGATGCATGCAGTTATTGAGATCTCTGATGAAAAAATACATTTTTCTTCGGTTTTCCTTGTAAAATAATAATCTTTGAACTTACTCTGAGATTTCATGAACACACATATATATATATATATATATATATATATATATATAAAATCAGTGAATTAAATGTAGGGAAAAATACATGACTTACCCTGAAAAGGGCAAAATACAGAGGATAATACTATAACAAATGGTGATAATTCACTAATGAATGGTTACATAAAGAGAAAATTTCATTTGGAAACTCCCACAAAAGTAGTAATGTGTCTTTATAGGTTAAAACAATGAATCTAGTGTCGTAAGCATTAACCCATAAAACCCCAAATGTATACCACTAACCAAAAAAATCTACTTATCAGGTATTACCTGTTGATCCTTTAATTCTTTCACTACATGTTAATAATTGGTGTAAAATACAGTTTATCATCTTTTCTTGTTCATCAGATGTGACCTGTTTGGACGTTCAGAGGCTCCGTAGTAAACATGGAAACACCATCATCTTCTACAAAATTGATTCGTGAGTAAAACCCATGGAGTTGGATCAATGACAGTAAATGGAAACACTGGGTTTAAGTTCAGTTAATGAGAAATTTGACGGAAAAATCACTTCTTCAGTTTTCTCTGTTTTGATATATTAACTTTTGAATTTATTTAGAGTTTTCATCTAAATTCAATGTAGTAAATTAAATATAGGAAAATATGTGATAATATTATAATAAGTGGTAATAAATCACGTAAGAAAGGTTAAATATAAGAAAAAATACCATTTGGGAACTGACACAAAAGTAGCACCGGATCTGGGTTAATTCATTTTTTTCTTACTGATGAGATGAAATACATTTAACTGTTGGATCTGCTGATATATTTTGGAGTTTTGTACCATTGAGATTCCCCATTGGTAAAGAAAAAAAAGATTCCTCATTGGTAAAGAAAAGAAAAGAAAAAAAAAGATTGGTGGCTCATTAGGTTTAATGTGACTTGTGATGTATGATGCTCATATTAGCAGTCTGAGGTTTTACATTGGGTAGAATTTGTTTTATTTGTTCACCACTGGAATTCACTAGTGTTTGGTGACCTACCAAGAGACGACCTGCTGTCTGGCTACTCTGTACTAACCTATTAACCTTTAGAAGACCTTGACATGACTGAACAGCTTTACCGCTTCACCAAACTTTGCCTTTAATGGCACATCTGGATCTGTTTATGTGTTCTTATTTACTCATTCAAAACCACACGCCAAATACTGGGAGGCAAAGTTGAAGATTCCTCTCAAATATCATCATATAGTATAAATATAAAGGCTTATTAACAGTATTTATCTCTATTTTCAAGAGTTTTGCACCCAACAATCATCTCCCTTTACAAACAGGACTCAGCTTCTGTGTGATTTTTAGTTCCATGAGTGATCAACAGCCAACGCTTGAGCGCATGGTTAAACTGCGGCGACTGTGGACATGTGTAATGAATTCAGGGCCTCTGATGCTGGATCTTGGGGATATTTCATCAATCCAGAAGCTCAGTGTTCTTCCAGAACCAAAGCGCCATTATTAAGCAGCCTCAGACCACCACCACGACAAACAGCCAAGTACCGTCTGCCCAGGCACATCACTGCACATTCTTGCCATAATTCTAAGATGAACATCAACACCACAATGACTTACAGGGCTCCAGAATATGGCATTAACTGGAGCGCAGCATGTGTACTGTGAACACATTGTATTACCACAGTAAATCTGAGGTAAATATGATAGCACTCATGCAGAAACTTCATGTTATGTGTGTGAAAGAAATACAGAACTTCATGAGAAAAACTTCAACCAAAATAGATCGGCGTGGGCGTTCGATGAAAGCAGTGTATTATTTCTGGAGATATGGGAGGTAGGCTGCCTAGGTCAAAATAACATCGAAAATCTCAGAATTCTTTCTAGTAAACCATTGCATTAAACAAATGGCAGATGGCCTGCTGCTCTGCAAAACTGAGAGGTGTAAATCACATCAACGCAACAACAAGAAGTATGCACGTTAGTTTTAGTCCTGACTTTCCGGGTGTCACATGGTCAGGCCCCTCAGTATATTGCTGACTTGTTTGTGCCCCTTCCCCTCAGGACGCAGCCTCAGGTCTTCAGGTCAGAGCCTCCTGAAGGTCCCGCAGACTCCACGGGCTCTTAAAAAACAACTTTGTTATTACCTCCACTAAGGAGGTTATGTTTTTGCCTGGGTTTGTCTGTTTGTTTGTCCGTTTGATATTTAGCAAGATAACTCGAAAAATTATGGACAGATTTGGATGAAATTTTCAGGATTTATTGGTAATGGCACAAGGAAGAAATGATTAACTTTTGGGGGTGATCCGGAAGAAATCCTGGATTCTGAATCACTTTGAAATTTTCGTTAACATT
>JAPSES010000105.1:10362043-10384358 GCA_029822895.1 Maxillicosta whitleyi | reverse complement strand
GTCTTAAGAATCTTAAAATGCTGTCGAAATAAATGAGGGACTAATATTTATGGTGGTGGTGGTGTGTGTGTGTGTGTGTGTGTGGGGGGGGGGGTTGCACTTGGCGGAGGTCTGCGCTCTTTGAGTGCTTTTCTAGTTTAGGAAAGCTTTTGGTCAATAGATTTATCCTTTTTTTATTTTGCGAAATTCTTATGCAGTTTTATTGCATCCATTTTGTGTCTAGCACTTGATTTTTACTTGCTTTATAAATAAACTTTACTTCCTACTTACTATTAAAAAGTGTACAGATTTGATTATCATACATTTTGACTGTTTAAATTGCTCATTGTAGCAGATGTCGTTACATGCATGGATGAAGTTCCACCGTGTCACTATGCCTCCATTGTTAACCTTTGGCTTCAACTCAGAATAATATGAAGAATAGGTCTGTATAGGAGTATGATGCAACATTCACCCCCTTAAGACAGTATAATGTGTATGATTATTTACAGACGGAGAAGTTTCCATGCTGTTCTGACCACAAGAACACGAACAGATGATTGAAAAATAAAGTTCTTGCAAGCATCAGTGGCACTCCTCCTGCCATTATCCATCCTGATTAGTAATACTGAAAATTATCAGGAAGACATTAGAATAACTACCCACGTTAAGTCAAGCAAGTAGAAGTCTTCCGTATGATCATATTCAGGCAACGCAACTGTGAATAAATTTGACTCAATTTTTGTCTCCGCCTTATTTCCACATTTTTATGTCATCAGTCATGCTCACAAAGCAGAGGAACATGGGATACATGGGTCATGTTGTTCTGTCTACAGAACAAACCACAGCGGGCCAACATCAGACTCCTCTCACTCTGCAGGAACCACAGTCTGGTACCAGGGGGCAGGACTCGACTCATTAATGCTGAGCCTCAACACCTGAGGGGCTTTAAGAGCTGAGTGACAACAGGAACACGGTACCAAACTGACCGCTGTTGGCACGACGCACTGGGGCATTTTTGGGGTCTGTTATAAAACCTCCCATTCACCAGCCTGTTTAACCTATAAAAACCCAGTACTACTTTTGTGCCAGTTCCCAAATGAATTTTTCTCTTTAACCTTTTTATCACCATTTATTATAATATTGTGCTCTGTATTTTGTGCTTTTTTGTGATAATCATATATTTTCCTGTATTTAATGCACTGATCATATCGATGTTCATAAAAGCTCAAGCTGAAGTTGAGGCTTATTAACAAAGCAGAGAAAAGTGAAGAAAAAGTGACTTTTTCAACAAAATCTCCCATTAACTGAACATAAAAACAAGCATCTCCATCCACTGTCATTGGTCCGACTCCATGGGTTTTACTGGTGAATCAATGTTGTAGAAGATCACAGTGTTTCCACATTCACTGCGGAGCCTCTGAATGTCTAAATGGCTCATATCTGATTACTGTGAAAAGACAACAACCTGCATTTTACACCAATTATTGACATGTATTAATAGGATTAGTGGATCAACAGGTATTAAACAGCTTAGATCAGTAGATGGTTTGCGTCACCGGTGGCGTTTTGGGTCTTTATGGGTTAATTTGAGGAAAAATAATAAATAAAAAATACATTTTCTCAGCCTGATCTGTCATCTGCTACATTCATTATGATTCCACTGACTGTGAATTACCTTGAAATTAGCAAAATTATGCACCATGTCATGCACTTATAAGGCATCAGTTTTTGTCACTGTGACTATTGCCACAACATCAAACTTGTTTTGTGATCACACCTAACTTATTTTGGAGTAAACAACTGCCAAAAGACATTTCTCTTGTTCTCTGATTCAGGACATAAGCAGCGCATGCACTCAGCGCTCGTCATGCCAGCCTGGTTAAGACCAATTGCACGGTAGAGCTGTCTGTTTTTTCTCCCAGACTGGCACTGCTGACAAAATGCCCTCACAGAATGCAACATGCTGTCGAGAACAATGCCAGGCTCATTACGCCTATTCTGTGTCCTAAATGTTGTGCATGCCAGGCAGTCTGTCTGCTTTAACTCCTGTTGCCGTTCTCTTCTCACCCTCGAAGAATCACTGAGGCCTTTCACTGTTGGAACTTTCACTGACAATGAACTGTGGTGAACTTTTCATCATCATTACTGACCTGAAAGCACTAATACTAAAACATGTCAAGCACTGAGTGACATTTTATATTAGATTTAAAAGGTTTCGCTAATAAAAACCATAGTTTAGTTAAAGTATCTATAAATTAACTGCAAAAATAACATTCAAAGTCATGCTAAAGGAATGAGAAAAGGATAAATCAGGATGTTTTTTAAATTGAATAAATCAGGTTCTGCTTTGAGATGCTTTTAAGGAACATTGTTGTTTTACTTTTAGCACCTTTTAAATTATTGATGTTGTTTTATATGTACGTTCATAGTTTAATTTAGTGATTTATGCATGGTTTTAGAATTGACTTTTCTTGTATTCTACATATTTTAGTGTGGATGTATGATGTATGTAAGATTTAATGCATGGCTGTGATTCCTATTTTGTGAAACTTCTGCTGCTACTGTATTCGCCAGAACATTCTTAAATTCATTTTTAATTGCAATGACATTTTTCTGGTTAAAAAAAAAAAAAAAAAAAAGGTTAAATAAAAACTAAACATTTTAAAATAAATGTAGTAAATCCAAAAAAGTAAGACTCTGCTGTAAAATGGCCCATGCCAGAGTTTTACTATTATACATCAAATGTTTCTTTATGGCAGCTGCATTAATGTGTTTCTTGAGAACATTTAACCCTTACACACCCAGAAATCTTTTTGTGGTGATTTTCAAATGATTTTTTCTCAACATAATCTTTCCTGAGTGATTGATCACCATATATTATAATTTTACCCACTGCATTTTACATGATTCAGTGAAAATCAGGTGTTTTCCTGCATTTCATTTACTGATCATATAGATGTTCATAAATAAATGATAAATAAATTTGTTTGAAGTTTATTATATCAAAACAGATAAAACTGAAGAAAATGTGCTATTTTCAGTCAAATATACGATTCACTTAACATAAAAACATGTCTCCACAACCACTATCATTTATCAACTATATATGTTTTACATTATATATATGTTTTTATTCATATATGATGATGTTGAAAAGCTGAGAAACTACATTTTACTTCAGGTATTTCAACATATCGCTAGTATTAGTGGTTTAAAAATGGTTAAATATATTACATTATCTGTTAGATGGTTGATTAGCTTCATTACCTTCATTAGTTAGCTCTGCAGTAATGCATCATATTCTATAAATCATCATATTTATAACATCATTATCAAAACATGCATTAACTTTTCATGAGCTCAGTGAAACAGACATATCACAATCACATTTGTAGCTGAACCAAGTTTTAAATGGTTAATTTATTTATTATATAAAGGAACCCTTTATCAATCAAATTAACCTATTTAATGATATATGTTTTTCACTGGAAAGTTAGGGTATGACACATTGTAATCTTTGCTTAAGGGAACTGCAATATTTTCCAATAGTGTAGAAGTATCAACTAGCATGATCTGGAGATGCTCAAGTAAAGTAGCTCCATTTATTTAAGTACTATGCTTTCCAAAACATATAATGAATATAAGTTTTGCTAAGTGAAACTGTCCGTAGTTCCATGTATATAATGTAACTACCAATTGGCATTTGAGATCTGAGCCCGAAAGAAAGAGAAGGTCAGTGGGTGGTTTCCAGTTTCTTACAGGAATAGTAACATAAGAACTTCTGTAAAGCTCTGTTTTAAAGCCATTTAGATAGGAATGGGGTGATTAACGGTTGTAATGGGTTTTGCATTCAAACTCTTAACCTTTGCCCTTTTTAAATGTCACATAGAACCTGAGGACTCCCTGAATGTCTACATCTTTCAGTGCACGTGCGCAGGCCATGCTTTATAACTCTACGGGAAGCGAATAGAGTGGTGGAAACCGCAAGCCCATTTGACATGACAATCACCCAGCAGTGCCCAGAGGAAATCATTTACCTCTGTAGGACTGTTATGACTGACTCTTGACATAAGAAAATATTTCAACATCTTTTTTCCCATGAGCAGTAGATTCAGGATCGTTCTTTAGTAGATGTATTGATATCCACAAAGTAACTGACTGGACAGAGTTCTCTCATGGATCATTCAGCACTCTGCGAAAAGAGTGAACTGGCAAAGAAAGCAGTCAAAAGGGTTATTTGACGTCTCCACCTGCAGCATGCCTGGAATTAAAAATCTTCTCACTTCAGGTTCATGTGCCGACACAGAGACCAGAGACCACCACTGTTTTGTTTTTGTTTTTGTTTTTTTTTGGGGGGGGGGGGGTAGAAACCAACACTCATACAGTACATGTAGGAGTCACGTGTGATGCCTTGTCTGACATCCTGATTAAAGAGACGTTAAGAACTTCAGTGTGCATTTATGGATGGAAGGATCCCTTAAATGGAGATGAGACTAAGGGCACTGAAATCTGTGTCTGTCCTCAAAGCCACATCTCAGGCTGTAAAGGTAATTATCTTGGGAAGACGGTATCCAGTGTTATTCTTGAGAGAATGTGATCACATAAGCCTGTCTCACTGATGGTAAGGTGGTTTTTAATGTTTATGGAGAGCTCAGAGATCCACATGAATGCAGCTTTCCAGTGTACCTTGTAAAAAAAAAAAAAAGAAAGAAAAAATTCTCTCCTTACCAGCTCATTGGATAGGGACCGAGTGACTGGCACAGTACAAAAAACACAGATGTCTTGAAGCAAAGAACATAAAAAATTTTGAGAATCTGTCCAGCAGTAACAGGAGGTTTAGTCATTAAAGGTCACTTTGCTTGGGACATCAGCTGGACTCAGACAGACAGGTATGTCCACCGTCTAGACCTGAGAGGATACCTTACATCTGCTTATAGAACATCTGGATGAATGGAGATGCAACTAGTGTCAGAAGCACACTCGATTAAGTGGCACCTGCTATAAGTTACGATGTACTGTAATGAAATACAAGGGATAGTACAATTTTTCGGCATCAGATATTCAGTTTGGCAATCCAACAGGTTTCATTTCGCTTCAACAGAGTGAACAGAATCCAAAAATGTCAAAAACAGCCCTAATAAAAAGATCATACTGTTCTTTAGAAGTACAAAAAAGCCAACATTTAAGAATGAATATTGTGTAAAATGCCAGAATCTGAAGATACACACATTCCATCTGCAGCCCTCAAACGCTTCATCCAAATCAAAAGGCTAAATATAAACTTGTGGGCTGAGACATAGAGTAAAGCAGTAGTCACGTCTAGACATCCAGATCACAACCGTCATAATCAATAATTACAGCTATTAATTACATATTCATCTTCCCTGTTTGTCGGGAATTATCTGTGATCAGACAAAAACTTGCATTACAAGTTACATTCTGTACAGCCTTAAAACCCAGACAAGGTGCACATGTAGACGTTACGCATCATCTGAAAACACTTGAATAACAATATGATAATAGACATTGTTTTGTGCCGAATAGTGCTAAAAAAAAAAAAAACTATTAAGAATAGCAGCAACAAATACCAAAAATGCAAAACTAAGCAAATAGATAAAACTCAGAATAATAAACAGATGACAAAGTATGGAAGTGCAAATTTAAAATAAAATACAATAAATACAATATTGCAAAGAACTGTGTCACAATGCCTTCACCCATTAGTAGCTGGAATGACCTTACTATTGAATGAATGAATGAATGAATGAATGCAGCAATAGTAAAATTTACTTTGGCTTGTATTTCACTGTAGATGAGTATTTTTAAACCTTGGGGTCGGGACCCCATGTGTGGACACCTGGAGGTCAAACAGGGTCAAATTTCTAGTAATTTTACAAACAAAAACAAACAAACAAAAAAACAACTTAAAGTTAACTTAATGAAAAATATTTGGTGAGTCGAGAGAGAAAATCCCTACATAACAGACATGACAAACTGTGAAGCAGAAACTGAAGCACTGTGGTTCTGTTTAGCAAATGTTCATTGTGGTCAGTTTCAGATGCTGCAGCTGTTTCATAATTCATAGTTTATTTATTGTTTGTTTGGTATTAATTGTCATCCTTGTAAATACAAGCTGGACTGACTGTACATATCCATAAAATTCTCACTGTGCATTAATCCGACCCTGACTTTTCTACTTCCATCCATAAAAATATACATTATATATTCCAAATAATCATCTAAAATTAACATTTATTTGCATTATAGTATAGCAAACTATGACATAATCAAAAACTAATTAATTTTAGCAAAAAACACATCTCTGTTTTGACTGTCTGGGGTCACCAGAAATTTTGTGTTGTTAAAATGGGGTGACGAGACAAAAAATTTTGGAACCACTGTTATAAACAATATAACCCAATCATATTTTTTTCCAGTCAACTTCATTTCATGTGCCTTATGTCTGCAACAAATACCTTTAATACAAACAAACATCGTCTATAATTTCCACATCTACATTTTAATAAAAATATCAACATTTGACACAGTTGCATCAAACATATATGAGAAGAAAGTAATGTAATATTTTCCTGTATTGATATGTATTGATATCTTGTCCCACTCCTACTCCATAAAACAAGTCATTTTTAAACGTGAACTTCCATTTTTCTTTTGGGTGAAAACACAAACAGGTGGTTGTAGTTTTTTCCCTTTCATCACAAGCAGTCATGCTAACAAAAGCTAACCAAAACATGACATGGAGTGTTTGTTCTACCTTACAATAAGTATGTTTGACCACCCATTAAATGGACCAAGGCATGAATTTGGGCATGGAGAAGCAAATCATCCCGTGGCTGGGAAATGGCTTTGTGTGGCCGCTGGCTGCCGGAGGAGCTTGTTTAAACAGACCCAGACTGAAAGGCTTAATGATCATGCTGACAGCAGTCATACGAGATGTCTACTGAGGCTGGTGTGCTGTGGGTGAGAGGGAAGGAGTCCTACAGCTGCACAGAGAAAGGGAGAGATGTTGTGGTTGTCGTCTCTTTATGTAAGCTCCAGGGAAACGAGGCGTACCAGAGCCTTTTTTTGAAACCTGACTTTAATATTTGTTCTTGTACCAAACCGAAACCAACAGAATATAGGATCTTCAGTGCAGAGGCAGCGTGCTGTGTTTTTCCTCGCCACCTCAAATGTGTTCTGCCGTTTGCGCCAATGTCACCTCAATTAAACATTAGAGTGTGGACAGGAAACAGTGCAGACTACTAACAGTAGGTTTGTGTTTTTATAAGGTAGTGGTGAATTTGGAATGCTTCCTGAACATAATCATGCATATTTCGAAGTCATTTTTGCTGATTTGATTGATTCTCCAAAACCGATGTGAAATTTACACGTGTTGGACACGTACTGGCAGCAGCAGATGATCATATGTGATGAAAACAGTAGCAGGGATTGTGGTATAGTTACAAAAAAGGTACATTGAGGTCAAGTATTCTCACAGACTAAGTAATCTGCCTATTTTCTGAAATAAAGGGTAACATGACAACATCAAGATGTACTTTGACAACTGAGCTGTTATTCAGGGAGGTAAATATTAAATCTGATAATATTCCTAAAGAATGCTTTAATCTCACACAGTGATCTTCATGGGTTCTGACCCACCATCCTCAGAGCTATGCTTATCATCAGTCCCACTGCTCCCCAGGCTTTAGCCCTGCAGCCAAGGCCAGATGTGCATGAAATGTCTTCAGGTCTTTGGGCCTCTTTATCTGATAGAGACTAAGTCTGCTGCTACGTTTTGATCCATCTAACCTGGACCAGGCCAAAGTAAAGAAGAGTATCCACATATGTAAAGCACTGTAGATCCACTTCATCTGTACTCTGGGACTACTCAGGACATTTTCTTTAGAGCCTGTACTACCCTAACACATACAACAGGCTTCATGCCGATTTCCTACAAAAATGAACAACATATTGAGGGAGATATGTTTTTTGGCTTAAGTATAATAAAGATGGCCCCCACATAAAACTATTTTCAATCTGATGTTAAACCATACTAACAAAATGTACTGAAACATTTATCAACTTCCACAGATGATTTCTAAAAAAATCTGTAGAAGTTATGCACACATAAAAGAATACTTTGTTCCCAAATAACCTACAATAAGTAACTTTAAAAATGCATGATGAAATTCATGAATGTTTTACTTTTAATTCATGGACTATATTTCCAATTATAGCTATTGTAATATAGTTATTGTACACATACACACACGATTTTGAACCAAAGAAATGGTTTATTCTATCAGGTTGTACTAATCAAATCTAATACCATTCATTCTTACAAGGTTGCACTCAAACAGGACATTTTTGCTACGGCCATTTTTCACATTTTTACTTCAGGGTTTTCATAGGCAGGGTCATGTGTACAAGGCCTACATATTTTTGGTTAAAAGTTTATCCCATCCCAGTTTTTCACTCTCCTAACCAGTTTGTATACAACTTTCAGAAATTCGTTTTTGGTTGAGAAAAAGCACAATCAGTCCAGCAGAACAACAGTATATTAAATGTGGATTTATAAAGTTGCTCAGTATAGAGTCAGCTATATATAGTTGATTACAATATTTATATAAAATCATGAAATGAGAATAAATTAATAGATTAATAACATTTCCACTTATTTCTGTATTTTATAGGAGTGATATTTTGCTTTTTTTTTTTTTTTTTTTAAATAGAATTATGCATTTTAGAACATGTACTTGTGCTCTACATAAACTTTAAATTCTCTGCTTGGGTCTGAATTCTTCATTAATTTAATTCCACAGGTCCATCTTCAATCCTAATTCTGAGTAATGACACCAGAAACTTCATTTTGAGCACTGGCCCTTTACATGCACATGCACATGAGTCACTTGATGATGCCCCGCCCCCTTCAAGTTGTTGGCTGTGCTGCTCTCTTCCATTCAACCAACAACTGAACCTTTTTGGTAATCATCATTACAGTATGGATTATGGAGTATGCATTCATGTTCCTGTATATCCTGTACACCTTGTATCTGCAAGTGCTATATGCTATGTTTATGTCCTCTATTATAAGTCCCTTTAGATAATAGTGTCTGCTAAAAGTAATGTAATGTAATGACTACAACCTCTGCTGCTGATAACAATTATGTTGAACTCGTAGAAATGTTTGTTGGAAGTCTTGACCTTATATGTGCAAATGTTGTGATGTAACTAGTTATAGACGTAACAAATTAAGCAGGAATTAAAACAGGTTGCAGAAATCCACTTGATTTTTTGCCAGAATGAATATAAAGATAACTTCGCAGCACCTGGAGGGTTGAAATTCAAACTTTATGAACTATTAGGGTCCAAATACACAAGTAAATGAACCAAAGACTAATAAATGTGAGTTTAGATAAATAGGAGCCCTTTAAAATAATTGTGTTTATAGGCGAGTAGACGTGAACATCTGTGAAAACAACAGGTGCAAATCATGAAATATTCCTGCAGACATCGTTCTTCCATAGGAGACAAATAAAATAGTTGAGGTCAGCGACAACATGGCTGCTGAAAGCATAACAGGGAATATATACTGCCAAGGCATGATGGGAGAATAAAAGAACAAAACAGAGAGCGTAGAAAATGTGACTTTGGTAACTGCTGCAGAAATATTTCTGATTTAAGACTTCCCAGTCTGCATGGCCATGGCTGTCCTCCAAATTCCAGCTTATAAGAGACTCTGATTAAATAGTTTTGGATTGTGATACTGGCTGTTCTTCCTGCTTTGGTAAATGCAGTCACCTTCAAAAGAAAAGCACAAAGGTTATTGTGAAGAAACTACTTCTCTCTGCTTGTGGAAATCTGTTTTGTTTTATCTCAAAGGTCAATGAGCTTTTGTCCCAGACTCAGCAGTCTGCAACAGCGTAACCCCTGCTTCAATAAGAATGCCTTCATATGAGAACTTTAATAATATAATGTCTGTCTTCACTTCTGGGCATCTGGTTATTGTGAAAAAATAACAGGTTCATTGTTTGCCTGCCTTTAAGCGACAAAGATATATCATGTGGGATGCACATGATGGAAACACAGGAGCAGACTTAAAGAAGGCAGCATTACGCAGCAATATTGAAAGGCACGGTATCTCTGAGAAAGTTGAGTTTCCACAGCTGACAGGAAGTGGAAAGAGAAATAAACAGTGTCAGCGGCTCATGTTTTTTATCTAACACAGTCCTCTCATATCCCTGCGGTGTCTAATCTTAGCTTTGCCTGTCCCATCCTGAGGCTGGCATGGGTTCAGCGATGGGTTTAGCATTAAGGTGAGAAATATCTCTTGTGTTTGGAAAAGTACTTCCTGTCTCTGCTCTGTGTGTCCACATAATCTGTCTCCTCTGTGGTATGTAAACTATCATACATGTGCCCATTTTTAAAAAGTACGCCTCTCTGCCGAAGCAAACGAAGGAAAAAGGAAAATATGAAGTTAATAATACCAAATACCCCTTGCATAACCAGAGCTAACCACGTTTATCTCTGATTACGTTCACTTTGAATAAACACTTCAATTTTCCTGAATAGGAAAGATTTAATATGTGTAATGCTCTTGCACGTTTCTTGCACTTCAAGTAGATCGTCTCAACCAGAAAATGACCTCTGATGTGTCTGCGAATTTGTGTGCACAACGTGCATATGTGACTTTTGACTTAACAAGTGTGTGGGCTCATCAGCACACACTCCTGTCAAGTATACACATGTGGAGTGTCTTTCCAGTTATGGCTTAGATTCCAGCCATTTCCACGGCTGTGACGGATCCAAACATCAGTCAGTCACAAAACCCAGCAGAGGCCTGATTCACTCCTTTGTGCTGCGTGACTCAAAACCCTCTCCCCTGCCTCCTCATGTCCTCTTCTCACTCCCACTCCCCTCCATGGACTTGGACGTGCCATTTGACCTCCTGCCAGCTTGAACATGCTCCCCAATGGTCAACTTTAGGACCATATGCAACATTTCCACATAGCAACACTTTGTGGTCTTCTACTCAGAGGCATATACATATCAAAATGACAAACAGATGGTCATGGAAGGGGAATGATTTGCATTTTTTCAAATAAAGACATTGGTTGCCCTTTTCTACATATTGATTTCATATGCACTTAATCAATATTGACCCAAAGAAGGCTTTAAATCACTGTGATACAGGCACAACACTGTCAGCTCTGGTGAGAATCAACACGTGTCGACTGTTGCCTTTGGAAAGAGAATAACTAAGTCTTTCATGAGGTGGTAGTCAAAAAAGTCTCAGTGAAATTCCTTCAAACGGCTCCAACAATGAAAAAAACAACAAGTTGCCAAGTCCAGTTGAAGTATCACACAGAACTGAGCCCAAATGGGCAGGTCCACTTAAGGGTGTTAAGGAGGACCAGATGATGTTCTGAGGTGTTTTTAGTCATGAGGTTTCCGATAGCTGCACATTCTGAGAAGATGAGATGAAGGAGACGATGCTGCAGATGTTGAGGCTTGTTCTAGTGGCCTGAGGTCTTGTTTGTGTCAAGCACTAACTGATACTGAATATGCAAGACCTGCTCTGCGGATCATTTATTTGCTGATCTCACTGCACTTGCCACAGTGGAATATTTAAAATGGGGTGTGAGGTGGTCCCCTAGATAGAACAGGCTAAGGGTGAGACACGTTTTTTAATGAAATGACCTCAGAATCCAGAATCTGATCCAATGAGACACGTTTTCTCCCGAGGATGCAGTAAAAAAGCCTTTACTTATGAGCTTTGAACTCATTTCTTCACTTTCTCACCAGTTATGTGCAGAATATAAATGCAGAAAAGCAGGCACTGAACTCAAATGAGAGGGAAAGTTAGTCTGGCCGGTGTACAGATGGTGTCATAAAGGTCTGGTAGCCAAGCACTACACACACAGGGAGGGGCCACCCATTTCTGTATATCCCACAAGAACCAGAAAAGTCCCCTTAAACATTCATAATAACCCATGTCAGCTATTCTGTATGTGCTTGGTAGCATCCAATAATAATATCTTGATTATCAGTAACTGCTGTTAATGCTGATATCAACATGATCAAACATCCACAGTCAGAAATTACACTTAAGTGATCATTTTGTGTTAATGCACAAGTAATTACATTTGTGAGCAATCAGCATACACTCAGGACAGAGCCAGACATCATTATAAAATCCACACTGAGGTCATACTCTTGTTTGCTATCACTGCTAAGAGATTCTTCAGTGTTTCCTTGGTACTCGCTGCAATTCCAAAAATTGTTTATAGAAATGAGAGTTTCTGGCTGAAGTCTGAGAACTTGATTATGAAAGATAGTCTGTTGTATTTTAGGGATACAACTGAAATTTATTCTCTGGAAAATGATCAGTGGTTCATTTTTGCATCTAATTAATTTCAATCAAAGGCATAAACATTCGCAGATTCTTCTGAATTAGAAAAAAAATACGCTACCTCTCTGGCAGAACACACTTCTAAGTGAATTAATGCTTATGTATATTAGCTGCAGGCTGATTCTGCAGAGCCTTCACTCATTTAAGACGTACGTCCACTGACAAAGGAAGAAATTGTTCAAGTAAGCTGTGCCCAGCCATCCTCAGAGGTAATTTTTTGGACCAATGAGTATCTTTGCTTCAGACATTGTGGCTCACAATTGAGCTGCAAAACAATGGCGCCCTGTGCCCTGATGCTAAAACGCCCCTAACTCGCCAAAATAAATACTGCCAGATCCTGGCTCAGAGCGACAATTAATACCCAGCGCAGTGATTTTATCTCACACGAGTAAAACACATTTGTTTCTTTCCACTGGCTTTTCTGAAACTGTGGATAGATGAGGTGGAGCAATAAACTGCCCAAGGAGTGGAGAGAAAGCCCAGCAGGGCTCCACCTGGAAAACAAAACAGGTGAAAGGATGGAGAGAGATGTGCCTGTCTCCAAGAATTCTTTCAAAGCGGTACTTTCCACTGAGTCTCTGCTCGTGGATAAACATCAAGCAGAGTGGGCTGTCTGAGAATGACCTGTCAGTGGGCAGTGACAGGTCCAGCTCTCATCCCGGTCAAAACAGAAGGGACAGGAGATTCCATGGTGACTCCTCAAATAAGCAACACACGGCACAACGCCTCCCTTCACAGGAAAGTGGGAAGGAAGATGAGATGGAGCATGAGACAGAGACCTGCCTGTCCTCTCAGCCTGTGGAATGGGAAAACTAAACACCTCGGTTTAAACATTCAATAATGGAATCCACTCATCCGTAATCAACAGGCCTGAAAAAAACAGGGACCTCCCTTTGATTTTATGACTCATTTTTGTTCTATCCAGTGAAAATAGTATAAAAACAGTACCAACTATTTACTTTTGCATTCCATCCTTGAGAATAAAAAAATGTGACCAATCCTTCATTTTTAGACAGAATCCAGCTGCCTCATGATCCCTAATATATTAATAGCAAATGTTTCCCTTCTATAAAACAGTGATACTTAATTCCTGTATCTCTGTATGTTTGATATGAAAAGTCAGGCAAACACGTAATCTAACCCACACCAGTTGATGAGAACCAGTTTCTGTGAGGATGTGTGATGTATGGATACCTACAAAGACTCATTGAGGTTTTTGCCTCTGAAGTATGAGTTATACAACCTGCTTGATGCTAATGTAAGTGGCCCCTGGAAGACAAATACAACTGATGTTTGTGATGTACAGCTACCACTACAAGGAAGACTATCTCTTTAAAGATGGCAGTAAAATGAATTTGTTACACTGTGATGTCTGAGGTCAAACGCAAGATTTGTTTAAACAAAAAGCTATTAAATAAACCATATAAATTACAGATTTACTTACACAAACAAAAGGAAAATGATCATTTACAGCCTCTTTGCCAGCAATGAATATGTCCATAAAAGGCTAAAGGGGAAGTGATGTTGTCAGAGTGCCGCGATTCGGCAGCAAGTCCTCTGTGGAATCCTGGGAGATATTGGGGATGACGGAGACCAGCTGCTGACTCAGTGACTCATTTTTACCTCAGCAGGGAGAAGGAGCGACAGAGAAGAGGAAATGGGAGAGCAGCAGCTCTCGCCCAGACGAAGACCAGACCCGGCCAACACAACACTTCACTAAGCAATTTCTTTAGTCTGCTGCATTAGTTTGTACTATTATTTTTGTATGGCATCAGGCTCAGAACATGTTGTAATGCAATCATTTGATTTATAAACAAAATATGATGAACAACCCTTAATATGAGTATTCATCTTTTAAGTAATTAGTGTGGGATAAGTGGATGCTAAGACTTGGGAATCAGTCTTTTTGGAAAGTGTTCATTTTGATGTAGTGAACTATAAAGCAATTACTCTTTCTTTTTATTAGTCCTTATTTCATTCTGCAGACTGTGGTGCAGTCTTTGGCTGTGTTTGAATATCAGCATTATTAAATACACTAATTAGTTTAGTTACTTTGGTTGGTTAAAGAAAGCAAACAGGAAATATGAAGCATTTATTAGCAATCTGAAAATATAACCCTAACAGTCAGGCCGCTTCAGTCCCTGGAGTCTTCTACTATAAAACAATTCTATTAATAGATGCAGTTCAACATTTGATGAAATACACAAGGCTTTCCCTGAAAAAAGAGAATCTACAGTATTATGTTGCTCTAAAACATGTATATACCTTTCAGCACTGATGCACTATAATAGTACAAACATACAAGCTGCCCATTCCATAGACACTAATGCACCCCCGTACCATCACAGATGCACTGAGCACTGACGACAAGTTGGATAATCCCTTTTCTCTTTGGCACAGGGGGACACAGTGTCCGTGGTTTCCAAAAATCATCTGCTCACTGAACAGTTTTCCACTGTGCCTCAGACTTTTCTAAATGACCTTGGGCCCAGAGAAGATAATGACGTTCCCACATTATCTTCACATATGGCTTCTTCTCTGCACAATAGAGTTTTAACTTTCATTTGTGGATGGTGAACTGTGCTCACAGATACTGATTTCTGACAGTGCTTCTGAACCCATGCAGTGGTTTTCATTTCAGAATCATGCCTGGTTTTAATTCAGTACTGCCTGAGGATACACAGGGATTCAGTGCTGATTTTGAGCCTTATCCACTGTGCGCAGAGATCAGTAGATGATGAGATATTTTGCACATTTATTATTTATAGATGTTGGTTTTTCACAGAGTTCTGTCCATCTTTACCTCTGAGGGACTCACTTCAATAATGTTACTGCCTTTTTGCCATTTAACCTAATCAGTTACAAATGTTCTTCCTCCTTGGTTGCTTCTGCCCTAACTTTTTGGAGATCTGCTGCCATCAACATGAACTTTTTTTCTTTGGATGTTATTTTTTATTGTGCATAAACAATGGGGGTTTATAAGATATGCAACTTATTGCATACTGTTTTTATTTACATTTCAACCAACATCCCATTTAAAGTTGCAACTGTGCTTTTGCTCCTGGGTTCTCATACTGTTAAATTCCCTGTACCTGTATCTGTCATTTGTACCTTTGATGCTAGGTAAGTAGTGTTAAACAGGTTTTATTATAGTTTTTTTTTTTAATTCTTTGCTGAAAACGATGAAGTATCCTGCTTAATACAAACAAAAACAACTGAAAATGGGATGGTTCTTGTCACTGATGTAAAAGCACAGGTGTAACAAATAGCACTGACAATGACTCAGTTCCAACTGGCACACCAATAAACCCTTCGAGTGAAGCAGCCTGCACGATACAAGAAACCAGAAACTGGCTTAGTCAAGTGGAATGTATCTATCATCAGTGTTATTAATTATACCTTTGCTTTTCCTGCTACAGCATATCAAAGGTCTCTGTCCTCCTGTCTGAACGATAACAACATAATCCCACTTAGGCTACTGTGAAATTCATCTTTGCAAGGAAGAAGTCTCATAAAAAACCCAAAGTACTTATTACTAAAAGAAGAACAGCTGTTAGCTACTGGTAATCTAGATAAATGATAAATTGAAAGCAGTTTAATACATGACTTCTGCACTGACTACAAACATTGTTCAATATGACACATTTTTATCCCCTTAAATCAAGAAATAGTACATTGTCTTCTCTAACCCTATAATTCTAACTAAGCATACCATATTTGATATATGAGTTTCAAAGTCCTCTACATGATCAGTGTGATGTTTGTATGTATTCCACTGGACAGGTGGAAGTGGGGGGGGGGTTTGTTCACCAGGTCTTTCCAGTGACAATACATGATGGCCATTAATGAGGAAGGAGGCAGAACTTTGCCAATTTTAAAAAAGAATTACCAGTTTGTGAGACATGTTTATGTTATATTATGTTTTTGATTGTTCAAAAATAATGATATTTTAGCACAGACACCTGATGTATCAAATATGTTACAAAATTGAAACTCATATATGAGAATTGATATTTGAAGAAACATGTTTTGGGTTGTTCAGAGGACCAATAAAGAATTCACTGGAATTTTCTGTCAATGATTTAACGGTTCAGGCTTTACAGAGCTAAGCACATGGTGATCACCCATGATTTACAAAGGTTCAAGATGTGATTTTGCAGCATATTCTAATGATGTTTGTCCCAGATGTTCCATTTCACAGATCTTACATTGCAAATCCTAACCACATAGAGTCTGGATGTTGTGTGACTCTGTGTGTGGGTGTGTTTGAAGATGAACCTTAATGATAACAGTGTTGACTTCATGAACCCTCTGCTCTATTCTCCAATCATAAATCAAGTGAGAATGTCATCACAGATACACTGTGTTTGATTAAAGTCTTCCCACCACAGAAGAGGGATCATATTGAATCTTTTTGACTTAATCATCATCTAATACAGTGAACGGCCTCAGTGGCTCGGTAGCATGTCTGAGGCTACCACAGTGGATATGACTCCACTCCAGAGATAATCACTCAGTGCATTTAGTGAGTAAAAATGAAATGACATCAGCTATGACTGCACCAGAAAGAACCTCTTAGAATAAACAACGTTCAGACTTGTGGCCTAAGTGTATAACACACAAATAGAAGTGTTCCACTAGCGATCAAAAACCTGCAAATGATAAACAATGTGCAAACACACATGTTGGTATGGATCAAATATAACTAAAAAAAACTGAAATACATCTTTTTTTTTGTTTCAAGTACTTACCATTCTGTGTAGGAGTGAGATTTTGGGAAACCCTCCGTGACGACACAGTATCCTTGACCTTATACGGCATCCACTGTCTTCACTGCGTTCAGCTCTGCAAGGAAAACCACTGTAAAAGTCTCAGAACAGCATGTGTACGTTACATAATAGACTTGGCAATGACTGCGTGTATGTGTGTACTAAAGGCTTAACCCTTGGTCTGTGAAGGATTTGTCAGTGGAGGTGGTTGGAATGTCTGGTATGACTGGTGGTACCACCTGCACACAGAAAAGAACAGCCGGTTATTTGTTAATCTTGTGAAGAACAAACACTGGGTCTTAATTGACATTCAGAGTGAATTATGTATAAGGCTGTGCAACAGAATTAAACAAAAAGAAAGATATGAATATGAACGTCATAATTCTAACCATTCCGTACATATACTGTGTACGCATTCAATCAGGGGTCCTACGTCATCCTATTTGTCGAGGAAAGACAAATCAAACTTTTCCATTCTGCCCGTAACGTCTGGCGAGGCTTTTTGGATCTTAACTATCTGATGATGCCTTTACCGAAATCAAAATGAGTCAGAGGATTTACAAAAAAAAAACAAAAAAAAACCTTAAGGCCGGTTTTGATTATGATTAGTTTTTTCTGTAAACACCAGCGCTCAGCAACTGATAGACACCATTTGGAGCACTAAGTTCTGAGAAAGAATGTGAGTGGTCATTTGAGTATAAATGAATACAGGATGTCTATTTTAATGATGAGAAAGAATGAGACACGTTTATTGGCCTATTGGAACTTTTATTATTTCGCACCAGAGTGAAGAATGTACGAAGAAACGTTTTTTTCTCCTTTCAAATCCATTTCTTATCAAACATGTGTAGCGAGTTAGCCATATAAGTACAAAGCCAGAAGAATAACAGAGATGCATTGAAATGGCATCTAGTGATTAGACATGAGTAAACATAGTTGCTATGCAGGAAACCGGGGAAAGTCCTGAAAATATCAAACATGACCAGTTATTTCTGTCTGAATTATATTTAGAGATAGTTTCATCTGATTCATTATGTTGATATCACAGAAAGAAAAACTCAAGGTCACAAAAATGATGAGGATTAAGTCTTCAGGCTTTATGAAATGATTATGTTACTGTGATTAGTGACAGATGGCAGTCATCCAGATGTTGCATCATTTGCAGCCTGTTCACAATGTAGAAGGCTGTCTGGTAATATGAAATGAGTTCAATATCCAACATTCTGTTAAAAAAAAAACAAAGAAACATATTGTTCCAATGTGATAATGACACAGAACACAAGGCCAAGTCCATCTGTCATTGGCTGCAGCAGAAAAAAAGTCAAGGTGAAGGTGAGGCCATCTCAGTCTCTCAGTATCTTTGAGCCACTTTGGGAAGGTTTCAAACATTCAGTTCATGCAAGAAAACCAAGGAAAAAAATTACAAATATTAATAGATAGAAAGGATAGATTGCCTTTAATGTCATTACACATAGAGTATAATGAAATTATCAGTTACACAGTAGGTGGCTGCTGCACAGACCCTACTGGGAGCAAAATTTGGGGTTCAGTGGCTTGCTCAAGGACACTTCAACACATGGGAAGTCAGAGCCAGGGGTTGAACCACCAACTCTTCAGTCATTGGACAACCTGCTCTACCAACTGAGCCACAGCCATCCATATGGATCCAAAGGTGTTTTACCAAGAAAAATGCATAGCTTTATTGTGTAAAAAAAAAAAAAAAGCCTCTTCTACATCCACCACAAAAGACCTGAAGCTATCATAGATGTTAAAGGGACCAATAAAATACAGAGGATTAAGAACTAATGTATAGAAACTTTAGTGGATAGTTTCTGTTGTCAGTGTGATTTTAAAAGAGCAAACACATTTGTTTGATAATAAATGGTTTCACCCAACCACTAGCCACAAGTGAAAGAAAAGTTTTTGTATTATCATTCATAATGTCTGAAAAATGGCCAAAGAATCATAAAATCTGCTAGTTTATGTAAACTTATGAGCACAACTGTGTATGGAAGGTGGACACTCGATTTAGCCCCTGGTCAGGATGCTGCGTAACACAACCACATGTTTCAGGAAAAAAAACATGTTTCAACTTTTCATTGGATAAATCACTCTGTTGGAATTTGCCAAAGGAAATGCAAATGTCTGATGAAAAGGAGATTGTGTCTGGCCATTTGTCATTGTTTTATTGATTACTGGAAGTGCTTCGCTTTGAGTCCAGTCACTTACCAAAACGTCCCTGTGAAGGATCATTGAAAGTTCACAGTGTTCCTCGCACTTGTTATCGTTTCAGGGTTGCCGAGCATAAAAAAATGGGGAAAAAACATATCTAGTGGCTGAAGGATTATTGCTTGCACAATGTCTAATTCCACTACATTAGCTTTGTTACATATCATCTCACTCCTCTTTACTCTACATTATGGATCGGTATCTCAGATTATCTAATAAAGGTGCAAAAAGCAGAAGGTTCTGTAAATGTTTTATATCAGTATTAATGCTTTGCCAAATCACAATCTCCTATTAACTCTGTCATGCATGAATTATGAGAACCTTAGTCAAGATTTTTTTTTTTTATTATTATTCTTTGGGCATGAATAAAACAATGCGATTGAATTTTTTTGTTGTTGTTGTTGTTTTTACATAGTTACAAAAATGTTCACTCAGCTGGACATTATATGTTGAAGCAAAGAAACATGCATTTAACACATACTATCAGAAAGTGTAAAAACTATGAAATAAAAACATGTTTCATGCAGCTAATCTGAGGTTTTCTCACATTTTATCATATTCTAATATTAATTATTACTCACTTCATGGAGATAATATGCACTTTTTTTGCTTAAGAAAACTGTTAATTACAGTCTAATAACAATTACAAACTGATTTAGACTCAAACATGTTTCTGCAGATCAGGTTTATCAAGAAAGCAAAGTTACAATCATAGTATAAACTGCAGTGTATAGGATGGTGCATGTGTCCACCGTAATGGCTGATATGGAACAAAACAACAAAACCCATGAATATACAAGAGGACAGATGTGGAATATCTGTTCACTGTAGTGACCAGTATACATGAAAGGGTTAAAGCTGCAGGAGCAGAACCTTCCTTCTGCAGCTCTGTCCTCTCAGTCCAAATCACTAGTCTAAGTATAAAAACGTTGTTGGAAAAGTGACTGTGTGGAAAAGTACAAACACATCCACGCACCACCCACACTTCTAAGCATATTTTGAAGAAAACAGATCATTTTCTCTACATTTTTGCCTTGTGTAGTGAAGCTGCACCTGAAACATCAAATCCAGGCATATAAACCAATGTATGACCTGCAATAGAATGAGATCAGCACAGATGCCTTTGGGAGAAGGACTAGACAAACACTTACAGTGACTTCAGTTTATAATGTAAATTGTTTTTCACCTTCGTCACAGATTAAACCATTTGCATCTAGTTTTATCTGCAGTGTCAACAGGTTTAAGTCCAACAGAAGCAGTGGTTTGATGTAGCAGTTGGTAGTTGTGTTTGTGTTCTCAAGTCACGTTAGCAGAGATATTTTGTTAAATGAATGTCGCTTGTATGTAAAATAAAACGCAAAAGTTTAGAAAAATATCCATAATAGGATGGATATGGCACCAGTTTGGATCACGTCTGTTCATTATGTTTATTCAACTCACCTGTTTCTCCTTCTCCACTCACCTGTCCCCAATTCACCACACACTATATAAGTGCACTCCTTCCTCAGTTACTTTTTTCGGTTTATTTTCCCATGTTTTCCTATGTTCTCGACATATCTTCGCCTTGTCTCATGCTTCCATTGGGTTTTTGTTAAGTTTGTTTTATTGCTCAATAAAGAGCTTTTTGTTATTTCCTTCAAAACTCCGCTTTTGGATCCATATTATTAGAACTTTGACACTAACAAAATCTGATCAGCAAGACACAGGAAAAATATACTGTAATTTTCCCTTAAATTAGTCAAATGTCAAATAAATAGACTGTATCAAACCAAACCTTTCACTTACATCATTAATTCTCAGTATTGTTCATCTAATGACATAAAATGTGGTTATGATCATGTTTCTACTTCAGTGATTTGACATACATTTATTATTACATTTATCAGTTATTACAGAGAAATCACAACTGTCCATTCATACTGTTTCATTATAGCTTCCAAGGTGAGACGTGATACTGGGCATTCAGACCCGAGACGTATTCAGTTTAGAAATAAATGCAGCAGAATGTCACCCCAAGTCAACATGGCAAATTTCATGTTGAAGAAAGAGGCTTTATTTTCCTCTCCAGCTGTGGCTGTTCTTGTTGGCAGCCTGTTTGTTCCTGAGTAGGATTCTGGCTGCCGTCTGAACAGCCTCTCCAACTGAAGTTTGAACCCCGGGCCGTGATAAATGAGCGAGAACCGCTGTAATTCAGTGTTACTCTCTGGTGGGTCCTCTAAAAGTGGTGGTACTATTTTCACCCAGACAGTCAGCCTGGTTGTTAATGTTGTCTCATCACAGCTTGTACATAGAGTTTGGATAAGGATGATTGATCGCAAGATTAACTCCAAAACTTAAAATGAAATGTATTATGATTTTGACCCAGATTGAAAAACAAACAGGTTGCTGTACACCAGTGCTTTTTTTTTTTTTTTTTTTAACCCCATGTGGGCTCACCTTAGCCTGGGCCCGCCCATTCCGTGTCGTCACCCGCTCACCAGTTCTTGGCCGCCACACGGTCTGGCAAAGTACACTATTCACAGCTTTCGGATCTCCGGTAAAATCGGGAACTCCACTCTATTTTTCGGGAGCCAATCAGTCAATCAATTTCAGCATCTCCAACGGTTCTAGGTAGAGGCGTGTTGACGTAAGTGACGCAGAAGAACAGCGACCGGAACCCCAGGATCGTAAACAGAAGCATTTCATTCAGTGCAAACATGGGGCAGCGGCTAGCCGTTAGCGGAGCCATAGATGTGGAGTTGAAACAGTTCAACCGGAAAATATCTGAAAATAGAGCAAAGAGCAGCGCAGGCATTTATTGGAAAGAGGGATGTTTTCGCCTTGCTACAGACCGGCTTTGGTAAAAGTATTATCTACCAGTTAGCTCCGCTGCTAGCCGGCTCCTTCAAGCCGTTTTCGTCGCTTAACATACGTCAGAGGAAAG
>JAPSES010000105.1:10336745-10350760 GCA_029822895.1 Maxillicosta whitleyi | reverse complement strand
TAGTACCATTACTTCATGGTACCTAACAAAGCAGGTCCACTCACTGTTCATGCACAGGTGGACCTTACAGACCCTGTGGACCACATTGGACATGAGGTTATGGACTCACTGTCCTCACTGGAACTGCTGTCATTCTCCTGTAATGTGTGTGGAAATGACCAAAAATAGTCCCTTGCCAAATAAAACGTTAAGGGAGCTGTCATTCAAAAGGTCACCCTTCATTGACTATTTAAACATAATAGTTTTAAGAGAAAGTTAGTAGTTAGTTAGCACAAGAACTGGTCATTGCTGTTGTGACGCTCACTCAGTTCTGAACCTATTGCATGTCCAGTCATGCAGCTGAAAACACATGCAAATACAGAATACCCTCCTCTCACACACTTGGGTTATGTGGCAGAGGCATACAGTAGCGGCAATCCTGTGTATACAACAGAGTCTGCTGCGCTCGGATGGAAACACGAGAGCCCCTCAGGAGGAAAAAGGGATTCTAATAAATCCTTCAGCTGCAGGAGAGCAAGCGCTATAATAACTACCCTCCATTAAAAACACTCAGTTGTCAGGGCTCGTCTTTGTGTCCATAGGCTGTGAGTTATTCCAATATCTGCCCTTTTCCTGCTGGTGCTTTACTAGGAGCAAAAGGGAATGCGATAATTAAAAATGTCTATTTGTTTGGGCAAAGACCAAGTTATGTAATTTGTTATGCCGAAATGAAGCTTTTACTTTGTAATCACATGCAGTGAAGCTTTTACATGTGAGGGGATTTAGAGACAGCTGTTACTATTGTAAAAGTAATTTTCTTTGATAGATACAAACAACAGTTTAAATAAAATCCAAAAATACAGCGATGAGAACTGATTAAGTCTTTAAAGCGTTTCCAAATACCTGAAAGCATTTCCCTCGTAGTTGCAAAAAAAAAGAGAAAAGAAAAGAAAAAGTGAAGGCCCTAATAAGCTTTAAGTGATATAATCTTGGTTTGGAAAAAGCATCAAGTGGAACATGTACACACCATTAAGCATTTACTTTCCAACTTGTCTCGAGGCCTGATGGAGACGATGTTACAGACGCTGCTGACAAATCTGCCAGTAATCCTTTTGATGTTCTTGAACACCGAGGCTTGATTTTTGTTTCAGGCAGGTCAGCCGGTGTAGGGTTTAGAGCTGATTTAGTTCTTTCGGATTTTCCGACACTTCAATTGCCAATGTCACCTTTTGAAGTGCGGAGGACAAATTCCAAAGGCAAACCCCGTATTCCACAAAGGATGGATGTTCTCTTCCACTCTTCTCTTTGGTTCTACTTCTTGAGTGCACATAGCACGTTTTAGCTTGACTCTCATGTCTTTATATCTGTTAGCATGGTTCAGTAGTCAAAGGCGATGGAATACAGCGCCAGTCTCTTCGGGAGTGTAGGTTTGAAAACCACTGTTGCCATTATCTTTTAGGGCAGCTGTGGCCTAGATGGCTGGAGAGTGGGCTTGTGTCTGAGAGGATGCCAGTTCAATTCCCTAGACTGGCAGAGAGTTGATGGTTGATGTGCCATTGAGCAAGGCACTTAACCCCCCATTTGCTCCCTGGATGCCTGATATGACGAGCCCATGGCGCTTTTCCACTACATGGTATCAATCGATTCGGTATTCAGACATGGCGTGTTACTTCCATATCGTCTGCTCAGAGAGTTGCCGAAAACTCGCTCATTGCGTATTTTCTCATCTGGATTTTTACATCCGCCACCGAAGACTGAATCTACGTGACCGTTCATGGTGTAGTTTTGTTCTGTCATCATGTGGATTAATGTTTCTCTATTTACTGTCTACTTCAGTATCTGATTTTTGTAAATTGGTGGGTCACAGAGAAAATTGTCTGACCAATCAGTGTCTGAAGTGTCGTGACGTCACATTTTGGCGTCAGTCCCAACATTTTGGAACCTCGGCTGAGGTGGTACTAAAAAACTAGTATCGGGTCCCAGATTCCAGGGTCCTTTTTCGTAATGGAAAAGTGAAAGAGCCGTGTAGAGTCGAGTAGAGTAGAGCCGGTACCATGCAGTGGAAAACCACCACTAGTCTGCAGTGTGTGTGACACATGTATGCATAATCTAGTGATGAGTTAAAGGTAGAGGTCAAATTTCAGTGTGTTGTATGTTAACATGTGAATCTACTGACTTCTTCTTTGAGACAGTTTTCTGAATGCTGTATGTGTGAGCTTTCAGTGGCTAAAAAGTAGCAGCATTTAACATTCTTAGTCTGGTTTTAGTTCTGTTTGGACTGACGTGTCAAAGTTCACATAGATTTAGGACCTTATTTACTGGTTTGCTGTTTCTATGATGTTCCATTCATCAACATTCCCCCATGGCACAGAGTTTTTATTAGGGGTTTTCTGGAATTCATCAACTCAGACAGTAGAGTTACAGTATAAATTAGATCATGGTGATTTATGGGCATTAAAGTGGCTTTGTTGTCATTTATAGGCTTAATCTTCCTCATGTGTCAGCTTTCTGTTACCACCCCTTATGTTAACGGGTTGGTTTTGACGCATGTTTTAAGTCAGCCGTAAAATACCCTAAAAACAATTATCTATCATCCAATTTGTTTTTCATCTCTTGGTTACCTTGACAAGATTCTTTATATATTAGTTTTAATATTTTTTGTGTAGGCCTTTGGGCTTTTTTTTTTTTTTTTTTTGGTCAGTATACCCCTGGATGTACCCTCTGTAAGTCACCGACTGTATACTGAAGTGACCTCGCATGTGTGGACATGTCTGCCTGTGCTTGTTTTGTTTTTGTGCAGTTTTATTGGATCACAATGTGAAATGAGAATCCCCAAAAGCTCACATGATTGTTAGAGGAGCTGGCTGTCAGTGTGTTGGCTGACAGTGCATCTATGATTTCAGTAAATGCTCTAATTATTACTTTATGATCTTATTTTTATAACTGTGCTGAAACCGACCCTAAAAACACAAAAGTCATAATTTCATCCAGAGCATTTCAGAAGTGAGTGACAGAAGAAAAAAGTTTTTTGTATTATTTTGTTGAAATAGATGTTCCTGACAAAATCAAAAATCCTTGATGTAGAACACAAATTGTATGTGGTTCATATACAGTATGCCTTTAAAACCTAAAATGGGTTGATGGCGATCCTAACACAAGAGGAAGGTTAAACATGTAACATATGCTAACTCCATATTCCTCACAACGGACATAAGTCCAACACAATAATTCTTTGGAACACCTTCACCATTGCATCATTTCAATAATCTTATGCAATATCCTAACATTTATTTCCATATTTGCATTATTTTGTAGCCAACATTTTGTATTGATGATGGGATTGTCAGACCTCTGCGTAAAGTCTTTTCCAGCACATCCCAATGGTTATTCCATGGGGGTCATGTCTGGACTCAGAGGTGGCCAATCCATGTGTGAAAATAGTGTCTTATACTCCCTGATCTGGTCTTTCGCAATCCAAACCTGATGAGACTGCATATTAAAATCAGGGAAGAAAAAAACTCCACTGATATCCAAACATGGTCAGTCAGTATAATCAGATGACCTATTTTTGGGGGGATGTAAGTTGACCGATCAACTAAAGGGACCCCAAATCACAATCATCCACTAGGCATGATGGGTAATCAGTTCATCGACCTCTTTTCACCTGATGTGCCCATCACTCTGGAACAGGGTCAGTCCGGACTCATCAGACCACATGACCTTTTTCCATTTCTCAGTCCAGTCTGTATGTTATAAATCAAAGCTTTTTCTCCGATTATCCTCACTGATAGGTTGCTTCTTAAGACTACGCAGCTGTTTAGTCTGACTCCCTTGAGTTCTCTTTATACTGTGTGTATGGAAATGCACTTCCATAACTGTCACTTATAATTTTTATTTTTATTTTTGTGTTTCAACAAAAGTAGTGACAGTCTATCGCAATCATTCGAGACATTTTTTCTACCACATTTTTCTTAATAGATGATTAATTCATTCACCACTATCCTTTAATGATACAATCTTAAACAACTTCTAGCACTTTCAACTATCTCCTTATTTGTTTTCTTTGCTTGACATAAGCTGATTTTGACCTTTCTGAAACAGAGTTACATCTTTTTCATAACCATAGAATGTCGTCTGACATGCTTATATAAGAACTAAGAATCCACTGCGTCACTAAGAAGGTTAAATATCTTGTTTTAGCTGAATAATATTAGTCATTGTAGTCATTATCCAATTGAAGACTTACTTATTTTTTTAGTTAAATCCAACTAGGAACTTTTTTTTTTGGCCAGGTTGTGTATGATCTCAATATAATTTCTTACTGAAGGGTTTTCTCCTTTGTGCCCTCCCTCAGTAGACCTTTTTGAGATTTTAATTGATGTATGTGCAGGTATAATTATGCTAATTCACCAAAGCTGCATTCATTGTAGGTGCATTAGCTGTATGGTTTTGGTTTCTGCATGTTGGCTCACTGGCATGGCTTTCTGAGACACGTAAATGGAACAAAGTCATGATTAATGTTATTAGGAGTGCCTGTGTTTTTGGTTTTCTTTTCCTATTGTGACAACTCAGAATGTCTGCCGTGAAAATTGTTTACAGCAGGAGGTTGTTGATGTGGTGAATACCCAAAATTCTCAACCTCTAGAGAATGGTTCATATCCTGAATCTCAACTTTTTAGTGTTAGTGCTTTGAGTAGTGCTGGTAAAAGATCATGATTTGATTTAAATATCAATAAATAGACTTTGAGTCATAGTTTGCACATTTTTTCTGTATTAAACCTAAACCTGGTACCCTTCCCTAACCTTAACACATGCTGCCAGTGACCAAACTTACCCATAAAAAGTTTAATAATGCTGTGGTTTTTGAGAAACATGGTTGTTATTATGGCCTCATTCTGCTTCCACAAGACACAAGAACTAAGAGCAGTTAAACATATGAAGGTAATGTTCATGGGGGCAGCCATGGCCTAGATGGCTCAATAGTCGGCTGAAGAGTTGGCTAGTGACTGGAGGGTCATTGGTTCAATTCCCTTGGAGTGGTAGAAAGTTATTGGTGGATGTGCTCTTGAGCAAGGCACTCAACCCCCCTCTTTGCGCCCAATGTGGCAAGCCCATTCCTCCTAGCATACAGTGTGTGATGCATGATGATCCATTGATGGGTTTGCGAATTTCATTGTATGATACATGTGAAACAAACTACTACTGACAAAACAAAGATTCTATTCTGTTCTACAAATGTTAATACAAAACTTTTTTTTAGTTCAGAAATGAACTATTAATTAATTATTCTTGTTGATTGATGTATGAACATACAATGACAACATTTGATTCTCACAAAGGGGGTGATTGTTGAGTGGGCTTGTGTATCTGAACCCAGAGGTGAGATGATATCAACACATTAACTATCCCTGACATTATTGTATGGTTTTGTTGCACTTTGGATTCTACTTCCACTGAACATACAGTATTTGTATTAAGTCTTAAACCTAGTCCAACATAATGTCAGTTCTTTGTTCAAGATCCCCAGATTTATTCAGGAAATACCCTTTTAAACAAAAGCAGAGATGTTTAAAAAATATATATCAGTTGTGTTATTCCTATCCCCAAATACATTGGATTTGGAAACAAATTTTTCTGCAGGGCATCCAAGCTCTCCCTGTAGCTTTTCTTGGCTGTGGTTCTGCCTCCTGATGGGGTCTGGAAAACAGATATCCCTGCAAGGGGCTCCTCTAGATGCTGCTGCTCATTGCTGTGGCCCAGCAGGCTGCACACCCCTGGATGATGCCTCCCACTGGGAACACCACCGGAAAGTGTCAGTCACGAGACTTTGGCATCTGCAACCTGAGGGAACTAAAACACTTAGCTTCTGTTTCTCCACTTTCCCTGACACAGCACATTGCCAAGGGCACATGCCTACTGTGCAGGACCTCCAGTGTAGTATCACATGCAGTGCGGTGTTTAAGGAAGTGGTTGAAGGAGCTGGACATGTATGTGTGGGTAACTATGAGAATGGCTTCACTGGTGAAACTCTTGCTCTGTCATGTTAGATTGAAACTCTCATCGATCAGCCGTCTCAGTTGGCTTATGCCACATCTCTTTTTAGCAGATGACAAAATAGCCTCACTGGGCCAATACTCACAGGCTCAGCTGTCTCTAAACCCATTATTGGTTCTGGTGTATGGTAGGAGTGTCAGCTTCACTGATTCCTTGAGCCACACAGAGACTGGTACCGCATATCTCTGGCTTATCCTGGAGCTGTGATGTTGGTTCTGGTGTATATGTGTGGAAAGCCTCTAAGCTTTTTGATGTGAATATCAAAATTAAACTGACATTTCAGAGGAAATATCCCAAATAAGTGACATGGGGGTTGAGATATTTCCTGGCGCACTTCTTGTCCAATCAGTGCTGTCTGAGTATGTTCTCAGGGAAACAAAAGAGCTTCAGTTCAGGAGTGCAGCACGGTGCAATCTTTGATTGATTCAGCAGTTCATCTTCATCAGCATTTAGAGGGCTTTGATGAAAGAGACTTTGACCTTTCTGCTGATTTGGAACATTACTCATCCTGTGCTGTTTCTTAAAGCTCTTCGGGGAGTTGAGCATTTTCTTCAGTTTGGAATAATCTGCAGTAGAAATCTTAATGTAAACTATTAGAAATGGTACCTCACAATGCACAATAAAACTACCTGGGACCAGAGCTTTAACTATGACAGATCCTGATCTCTTGAGCTATAAAGATGTATACTAACATATAATGTTGCTAGTATATACTGTGCCTTAATAAACCTGATTAATCATGGCGAACAAACTTTGAAAAGCAGCAGGATCCCAAAAGGAAAATACAGGAATGTGTCCCGGCATGTGTTTTTGTTTAGGAGCCCTATCTGTTACCTTTTACATGCACACACAAAACAGGCATTGCCCTGAATCATTTACTCCTCCACAGCTACGTGCAATGTCAATCTGCATCAAGATCTAAAGAGGGAAATGCATACAACTCTGAAATCTGTTTAACAAATTTAAAGGGGATTCTTGTTTACGTTGTACAAGCAGCCAAAGCTTCCAATTGGAAAATGGTGTGCACAGCTGTCTAGCGATGGGTTATAGTGTTCTCCAAACTCTGAACAAATTACACAGCTAAATATGGTCTAACATTTGCTTTTGGCAGTTCATTAGAGATAATCTGAATTGCAGTACTTTGAGCTGAGATTGTCCTGATAAAGTTTTACTGTAAGAGTCTGTATGATTCCAGACACAATTCACAATAATAAGAAAAGTTTGAACTTGTATCTTTGTTACAGCTCTGTATTCTGTTGTATACAGTATTATCCACTGCAGAAACAACTGGCTGAATACTTCCCTTTGTCTTATTTCACTGGGGAAAGCCTTTTTGTCTGGAGGCATCCAGTATGACACCCACCCTCACCTCACTTAAGAACATTTAGACAAAAACATGGAGTCTCCCCTCAGTCTCTGGAGACATAGTTCAAGCATGCTTCAGCTTTACCGTAAATGCTCAGACATGACAGCAAGAGTTATAACTCCACCGTTGAGGAAACCTCTGTTTTGTGGGGCATGGAAAGATCTGTACAGAAGGAGGAGGGTGACAGGGATTCCCGGTACTCTTAGTGGGGGATGACTGGATCTTTCTACCCCCTTTTCTGCGAATAATCCATATTTTATCAGTCAAAGAGGGAAGAAACCCCAAAAGCGTGTAGGAAATTCCTCAGATTCTTGCTTATTCTAGTAAACGTAGTAGGGTGTTCAGCATGTTCTTTCTTGATTTATTACTATGACACATTTTGGTATTTATTTTCAGAACCTCACAAAACTTTCTAATGATCATGAAACTGCAAAAATAACCTTAAAGTATTTATTGACTGATTACTAGTAAAATCTACCTCACATGTGTTTCCCAAATGTGGAGCAAATTTTACCAGTGTAAGTATTTAAGTAAAACACTTCTCAGCACAATCATTAATGCAATCATCAGCTTTAGTTATTTTTATGTACATGCTGACGTATTTGTATTGATCAATCATTCTGTTCATGGAAAATTTTGAAAAACTATATGATTTTTATTTTTACAAGGAAAGTATGAGGCAGTGATATTAAATATTTGATGTACATAAATAACAAGTGAAGGCCTTCCAGCGAACATCTGCATGTTCTGGCATGTCCAGCATTACCAATGACTGGAAGTGATGCACAGTGCCCCAGAGACCTGCAACAACTTTATTGGACTTTGGAAATAATCTGTTTTCGTAACATGATTGTTGCCCAGATTGCAGTCAGTAAAGGGATCATCTTAGTGACTTGATACTGGAATTTAACACAAACAGTCAGAGTGTATTTATTTGCGGAGGAGTGATCAATCAGAAAACAATCATCCAACACGATGCGTCATGAAATGTAATGTAATAGCGTGGACACGTGTACAACCTGTTGTTTTTCTCAGGATTCTTAGAAAATCTGAGTATAGGTTTTTAGTGCATCGCCACATTTTAAAGAAAACACATTTTGAAAGTAGAAACAGCACAACCTGACACTATTCTCTGTGCATATCTTTGTTTAAAATGTACCAAAGGATTTACAACCTTCTGCACCACATTTTAACACATCTTAACATAACTGATTACCCAACAGTCATGCTCAGCTGTATATTTATGGCACTGCTGTTTTTTAAACTCTATGTGGTGGGTCACTGATGTTGTACGATTAGAAAAATAATCAAATGTAGTGTGTTTTAGTGCCCTCCTGAGCAACCAAGACAACACGAGCTGAAGTTTGCGCTCTACGCTGCCACTGAACAAAACTCAAGTGTAGAAGAGTTATTGTATGTGAGCTGTTCAACAGCTGAACCTGGCATTACGATAAATCATTGGGAGCTTGACTTGAGCTTTAATAACAACACTGATGCCGATTGTAGCACCATGAGATTTCTTCTGCCCATCATTTACACCGTTTACTTAATCCATTTGGCTCAGTGTTCAATGGGGTGTTTGTGTTGCAATATAGTCACAAAGTGTTGCTCTCTCATCACTGTTGTACAGTTAAACAAACAAAACCACAGGGTATACACTACCTAACTGAGATGACTGAGACGAAACACGAAAAAGAGATGTAATAACTCATTTTAATGTATACTTCATGCCTGTGGATGAGAACCTTCAGCTTTACTTACATTTGCACATTCTCTTAACAACCCCCTGCAGCTGCAGGAAGAAAACGGAGGGAAATGCAATGATTAATTTTCAAGATGTAGAGACTCCAAACAGTAGTCAGCACTTCCTTTAAGTACTCTCCAAGCTGTTAGAGGCTCTAAGGCCCAGTGGTAACAGATTCAATTGGAGTTATTATAAAAGCCAAGGTAATATCTATGTTTGGGTACATTCTTGGGCAGCATTCCCAGACACCGACTGTGGCTGCAGTGAAGCTTAGAAACTGCACTTGCTTTGCCAGGTTTACCCAAAATATAGCAACAACTGAAAGTCTGTCCAAGTAGGTGGTGGATGGAAAGAATGAGAGGTGAATGGATGGGATAGAAAAGGTAAGAACATTTCCTGAATCAAGCGGTCATGTCACACACACCTATAGTTGTGGAACTAAAAGTGTGGGTAATCCATTTAGAAGCTGTGTGTTTCAATGGCATGTGTCAGAAGAAAACGTTTTGACCTGAATTTAGAGTTTTATTTTACTTTTTCTTTTTGCCATTTTTTTTTCCTCCTTGAAGGATTTGGCAGATATCTTGCCACTGATGGGAAGACGTAGCAAAATTGGCAGTAAAATAAGATAGTGGTCATTCTTGAAGCACAAAGAGATTCTAAAAGACACTACTGCTATTAATTAGGTTCTTCACTATGACTCTGGCAGACGCTTTTGATTAGTTTCCAGGAGAAGATCAGTGGAATGGCTTTAGATGGCACACTCCCCAGAACACGGTGGACACTTTACACAGTTAGCTGCATTGAATCAGCTGTAAATACTCCATGCTACATTTGCAGACTTTAAAAGTGATGCCAGTAGGGGAAAAAAAAAAACTGTTAGCAAATGCCACAAAATTTGTAGAGTGCATTCAATCAGTCTACTGTGAAACTGAAAACATGCAAAGACTATATAATGCTTTGTTTAAAAAAAAATAAAAAATGCTGAAATCCATGCTCTACTATGTTATTGAGTTTTACATATCTCAAATTGGGTCTGGCAGAAGGACACAAACTGAAATCATATGTAGTGTAATTTGGGAATTCCAGGGCAGCGCATGCAAACCTGTATAACCTATAGCTTAAGGCAAATCTGTGCAATAAGCTACTGGAAAATATTAAAATCCCACCTGGTTCTACTCAGCAAAAACATCTGCTGGAATGTAAGGAATTCCAAAGATAGGGCAATGTTTGTCTGAAACTTGGCTTTTCGCATCATAAAGAAGATTTTAATCAGTAGTTTACACAAACAATAATATATGTACAGTGTGACTCATGCAGAGCACCCCAGACATTGGAGGGAATGACAGCACTGCAGCTACTCCAGATGTAGGTCAAAAATGAAAATATATGCTCGTGACTTGTATGGACGCTATCATTGAGTCTTTAAAGTAGGTCAGTCACGTGTTGTAAAAGGACCATGAGTGGTAGATTTACCTCATAAAGTCACCAAGTGTACCAGGCCGTGAAGAAAAGAGGATTCATGCCTCAGCAGGGATCTTATTTGATGTTCTCACCTAAATGCCTGAGAATGATTGTCAAAAACATGAGCACAATTCACCATTTTATTTCCTCCCCCATATGGGTCTGAGTCCTAACACCTGGTATGAAATGCCACTGATACCCAAACATTCCTGTTTATAGCAATTCAACTGTATCTGACCTTTGACCTAAGATATACAAGTACATGTTTTTTAGAGCTCTGCAAATAAAGCATGTGTAGTAGGTGTAGGATGGGAACTGCAGTTTCTCACTGAAATATTAACCCCCGAATCTCAAATCCACAGAGAAACATTGCCAAATAATGTAGTTTTTTTTCTCACATCTTGGGGAGTTTTAGCTTCTCACAAGGCAAAGACAAGTAAAACTGCCAAAAATGAGAGTGAAAAAAATAGAAATTATATGTAAGTAGCCAAAATCTTTGCTCAACTTTTTAGTAATAAGTAGGTCAAGGGTGGTTCAGTTCTTTTTGCCCGCGATCACTGTTGTTGTAAAGAGTCACCTGAGTTACAGAGGTCCCTATAGACTCATATCCAACTCCATAAAGTTATTTTGACAGAATTAGATCCTGTGTATCATTGCAGTCATATGATGTCATGGGAAAGATGCAAAGTGGCACGCTGACTGCATCTAATGTCTGGAAATGTGGCTGCATGAAAGAGCTCGGCCTCACCTGGCTGCCATCAGCGAAGGTCATTTCAGTGCTACTTTAATATCCTTCAGGGTCTGCACAGCGAGAGCACACTTCCGAAAATCGGTGTGGAATTTTAAGAGTGGAAGGCCAAGAAAAGCAGAGTCTCGTTGCAAAGTTGAAATGTGTGTATGTGTGGGGGGAGGATGAAATGCTGCTGTTAACTTTTAGTTTGTTCTGTCAAGCGCAAGCCCAATACTTGAAAGTATTTTCTCTACAGACCCACCACTTAATATTGAGGAATTGTGGGAGAAACAGGCTCCAATGGTGCTCTGTGAGAAGGGTTTGCCTGGGCTCTCCTCTCACTTACATCACCACAGTGACAATGAATCAGTTTTCATCCACTAGGAATGTTAAAATTACAGTAAGTTCAAATGAACTGAAACCTTATCCACAATTCTCTGGTGGTCCGGCTAAAAAAAGAAACAAAAATACAAGACTCCATCATTTTGTGTGAATTCTTGTATTTTGCAATGGAAGCACATTTGTTCCAAAGAACTCACATGTCCAGCTGAAAGAATGTCAGCACACACTGTCCTGTAGACCTCAATACGGTAACATGATGACTTGAATATTTCCGCATATGCATCAGAATACTTTAGGTTTGACAGTAAAAAGACGTACAGCAGTGGTAACACATGATCGTATGATGAAGGAGTTCATAAAATCACCACCAGATGAGCTTCACATGTCTTATATGTATTTACACAGCAGTTTAGCATCTTTGGATTAAAAAAATTATCTTTTTTTTCTCATGTCACTGGTCTTGTTGAGCTCATTTCCTGCTGTAGTAGAAAGTTATTTACTGTGAAATAGAAATAGAGAATTAACATAGTGACTGACAGCATTATTCAACAACACATTACCTAACAAATTATAACCTAAGCTGAAAATCACTCTGCTGGAACTATATACACACTTCTTTTTATTCCTGACAAAGTCTCTCCAGGTGTTCACTTCTTCTGTGCTTACAATTAAGATCCACTTTCCAAAAACATTATCCACTTGTGTGGTCATCGGGAACTCCTGTGTGACAAGTCTCACAAAGCAAACACTGTCTTTGTAAAGGCCTTTAAAATTCCTCTGTACAGTTTTCTTCTTACATCTGACTGACATGCGGTCTGTCAGCTCATTAGTCAAAGGTGTGCTTTTAACAGGAGAAAAGTCACGCCGCAGCATCGCGCATTCACCGCCATCACTCACAGAACTTTAAGGGCTCTGTGCTCGTGCTACTGGCATGCGAGGACGACCATGGGTGACTTGGCGTCTGTCTACAGTGAGAGAAGCTTTCAGAGCGCTGCGTCTATCCAACATAATCAGACTCTGACATCACTTGCCGGAATCAAGCAGACTCACTGCAACCAATTAATCATTTTCTTCCATGCGTATATCCAAGGATGTGCTACTTTAATGCCACCACGAGAAAATCGAATCCCTTTCTGGTCCTGTGCTGAGGCTGCATTTAACTTAACATGTTCCGTCTAATACAAACATAATGTAATTTTTGAGTTTGGAGCCAAACCTTTATATCCCAAACATGACTGATTGATGGTATAGAACAAATTACTGGAAAATGTTTGCATACAGAATTTATTTAAAAAAATGTTTTCTACCACAGATGGAGCAGGTTCTTATAACGCTCTTTCACAGAACATCATTTTTGCCAAACTGATCCAGCTCCAAAGCCACCGGTAATATCCATATTTCCCTCCTTTATCCTTCAGAGGCCAGGCATGGTTTATGATCAATGATATCCAAAGGCCAAAGTCATTTTAATGTTCTGGCATGTGTCACAGACAAAACAGCTGAAAGAATAAAACCTTGGTTACAGTTTTTACTTCCCTTCATAAAAAAATATTCTAAATCCAACATTTTTTAACCCTTTATTGTAACGCCCATTGATTATTGCTTCACTCACCTCACCTGTTTTCCCACTCACCTGTCACTATTTAAAGCACACTCCTTACTAGTTTCCTTGTTGGTTTATTTCCTCCTCTTCTCTTGATAGGCACCACCCTCACCCTGAGACAGCAAGTGCTACTTTGGTCGGCAGGTACAACAGTGCGGTTTCTCCCATTGCCCTTTGCTCTGGATAGAGTCGCTTTTTGTTCTCTTGAAATCATTTTGTTTTTGTATTTTCTACTCAATAAAGAGCCTTTTTGTTATCAGTCAAAGACTCTGTGTTTGGACCTATTATTATTCCCAACATTTATTGAGCAAGTGACTATTTTTGTTCACACTTTAGGGTGAAGACATACCAACTAGATTTTCGGCAGTCCAGTGACAGTCTGGCGAGATCGGTGACATGTGTTTGTTTGTTGTGTTCTATGCGATCAGCCATCATTAACACCATTACTGTTGTTTTCAACCTTTTTTTTTTTTTTACACTTAGGGGTAAGGAACCAAATATCGTAACTTCATTGACCTTTTCTATATAGTTCCAGTGAGGACAGTGAGTCAACAGTCTCAGGTCCAATGTGGTCTACAGGGTCTGTAAGGTCCATCTGTACATGAACAGTGAGTTCACCTGCTGTGTTAGGTACCATGAAGTAATGGTACTAATGTAAAAATGATGAAGTAATGGTACTAATGTAAGGAATGATGAAGTAATGGTACTAATGAAAGGAATGATGAAGTAATGGTAC
>JAPSES010000105.1:10307593-10335549 GCA_029822895.1 Maxillicosta whitleyi | reverse complement strand
AGTAATGGTACTAATGTAATGAATGATGAAGTAATGGTACTCATGTAATGAATGATGAAGTAATGGTACTAATGTAATGGATGATGTTCAAAGGGTTAATGTGTACGTGGACAGGCATCTGGATCAGTACTTATGCTAGTCTAATGTTCGAAAAGTGATGTTGTAATGTTCTAAAATACATTTTCTTTGTGTGTGCTTTTCTTTTATTGTTTATATTTACTTTTTTTACACTTAGAGGTAAGGAACCAAATATGGTAACTTCATTGACCTTTTCTATATAACTGATTTTTTTTTTAACCTCACAAGAGTACTAAAGTCTTGTTATGTCCTCCAATAACACACTAAGGCTGAAATTTAGAATTTCAGAGTATTTCTGAGTGACCTATAACGGGTTAAGACAAGTGTTCAATGGGTTTGTTACTGTTCCTCAACATGCTGCACAAACCCTTTGTACGTTACTGTCTTGACTCTGTGACCTATTTATGAAGTCAAAGGTGACCGATGATCACCTCGCTGCTGCCGGCAGTTTATCAGTGACTCATGTGCTTCTGTGTCTGAGCAGTAGCCATAAGGGGCTCTTACTCATTCTTTCCACATTCACTCTCAAAATGTCCGTTATCCAAAAACACGACTTACACAAAGTTCAGTTTCCCCCCCTGGGGCTGTTTAGTGACAGACATATTGAAGAATAATGTGTTTGAGCGAGCCGTACATGTGAAAAAGATGTTAATACATGCTTGTCTTTCATACGCACCATCATTTTGAGTCACACATCTGGTTATTTTCCTGCAAAGTAAAACTGTAGCTATGGGGGACATAACAATGGCACATATCCAAGCGAAAGGTAAGAACAAATGTTTGATAACTTACTCACAGCAAATAAATTTTAGGTAAAGGTCTTAACTTGCCAGAACGATAACACAAATTTAATGCGTCATAAGTTGCATAATAGCAATCTTGTAAACTGCCCATTGTCAGATGTTGTTCCACTGGTGCATGTTGTTTCGATTACGCCATAAACACATGAAACAGGCACTTATTTTGGAGTGAATATGGAAATGATACTGATTTCCAACAGAGCAGAAAAATACTAATTGAATTATAATGCAGGCACATTAGTTTGAATGGAACAATGAAACTCAGGCAAATATTCTCATCTTACATTCACTTTTGTCTCATAATTAAATATATAGTATATGACCGTTAGAATGACTCTGATCAACAGATTTTCCTAAACATGAGTTACGAATAACCAGACATCCCTTCCTGACAATATTATACATTATCACACTAACATCTTTCTTTTCAGCTTAATGTCATTTATGGTGATTTGCATAAACATTACGATGTTTTCATTTTACTGTGATTTTCTTTCCATAGTACTCTACATCTGTCTTTCCCAAACTTAAAACGGGTCACAGAGCTGTTTCCATTTGTTTGCCAAGTGGCAGGGGAAATATATAGCAATGATATGATGTTTGAATTCATTTTCCTAATCTAAACACATGGAAAGTGTACTTTGGAAGAGTTTAGCAATGTTGACCTTGACAAAGCCATGTGAAATACAAAGAAGAGACCTAACAAGTCCAAAATGATATAACAAACATTTAGTAACATAACAGAAATGACATAACAAGATTGAGACGATGCAAAAGATCTTACAATAGAAAACATACAAGACAAAATCATGGAAACATGTTTAAATATTAAATTCTTATTTAAAAAATATGTAATGAGATTGACACAATGTAAAACATAAAAAAAAAAAAAACATCGAAAGAGACTGGAGAAGTAGTGTTTTAACAGTGGAGGACTCGATAGAACTGTAGCTGTGTGGCAATTGATGATGTCGTTTTGTAAGTTTAGGCCCCAAGGACGAACAAAAATGGGTGCCACTGCTTTAAATGTAGAAGTGGATTTGGTGTATATATAAAGGGATATTTAGGTTGTCAAGAACATAAAAGGCATATTATCTCATGAGCTCTAGCACTACTTTGGTAGCATGTGTGTATTTTACTTTGTCATATTTTTATTTTTATTTTCCTAATAAACTCCTTTGTATGTGTTTTGCTGCTAAATTGAAATGAGCTGCTGAACTGATGTCCGTTGCTCCTGTGACAGTGACAATAAATGTCAATTCTATATGATACATTCTCAATACTAAGGCTAACAAAAAGGTTAAATATACAGTGTGAAATTATATTTCATTAATGTAATGCTATTACAAATAATTGCATTGACGTCTAACATTCACATGGCAACATAAACACTCAATTCAACATTTATCATTCTGTTCGGTGCAGGCATACATTAAGTGGGAGGCTATAGTCTTATCATTAGACAGAAGCAGGTGCTTGTGTCTCCTCAGGGTTCTAATAAAACTGAAACTGTTTAGACATATTTACTCCTGTAGTTGTATCTAACAACTAATGATAGGATCTGCAGTAGGAGGATACAAAAATGCCTCCCACCCTCTAACGTATTGGACCGTAATCCCCCACAGTTTGGAGAAAATCCTAGGAAACACTGCACAGTAAACACTGGCTATCTGTCGACTGTTTCCGCTGTACTTTTGGCTCCAAATAGTAGGTATTCATCAGAACTTGGCAAGTGTCTTGACTTCCAACACTGTCTTGTCAGTTACACCTCCCACGCTGTGAGGTCACAGTCACACCCACAGAAATGTGCCCGGTCACACCAGACTATCACTCCAGTGAAACTGATCCAGCCTAAATCCCATTTCACACATGTCGAGACATTTTCCGTTAGAAAGACAGCTTGACCTGTGAGGCGTTACCATCTTATCACTTCCTGTAAAGTTTCACCGAGGTGAGCGCTACGTGTTGTAAATCTCATGTCACAGATGCATCATAGGTCATAAAATCCTATAGTTCACTGGTACTCCACCTGAAGAACAGAGATCCAGATGTTGTGTCTCTTCACTATCAGAGCTCCATATATCTAACCTATTTATAGACGGGCCTTCTGTGAGTACACATGTAGGTGCCTCTATTCTCTGTGTTTCTCAGAAAGCTTTCATCTTCGTTGCAAACTCATTCTCTGACGTCACCTTTGACCTGTATTCTCACACCTATATGCTTCAGTTTCACAAAATGCAAATACTAATCTTTACTGAGAAAACTAAAATAGTCACATTTCTTTTTCTGGGGGCTAGATGATAAAAAGCCAAAGGGGTCAGTCTGTAGATAGGGGGTCATAGGTCAAATGCTCAGACGTGAACTTGAACTTTCATTTGCTCAGTGATGTCTCCGATTTAGAAGGAAGGAATGTGGACAAATATGTGAAAAATGCAGGTATCTGCATAATCACATGAAATGAATAATCCATAAACTAAATATTAACATTATCAAAGAGACCTGGTATACAAAAGCAGGTGGAACATCACCAAATATATATTTTTTTCTCCTCAAAGAGACATTTATTTAAACCCTGTGATGAACTGTCGACGTGTCCCGGGTGTCCCCCACCTTCACCTGTTGGTAGTGGGGATGAACTGGAAGATGAATGTTTTTATGTTATTTTATTTATAAGATAAAAGAAAATCAGAAAAAGAAAATTTGCTTTTATATGTAAGTAAAATGATCGCATTATGGATGAAAACAAAGAGAAAGAGGAACAATATTATATTTTTTGCCCCTTGTTAAAGTACTTGTGCATTTACAGAACTAATCATTAACAGAATTGTGAAATTACGACCTTAATACAATATTTGTCATTATGTACTGTGGCAACTCATCATTTAATACATCATTTATTCAACATAGTTTCCATTTTTCCAACTTAATGTCCTGTGGCATCATTTCTTAATATACTAGATTTAATGTTTTGGTTTTTTTGCTTGATTTTGATTCTCTTATTTATCGATTTATTGTTCCACAAATTCTATACATTGACTCCTTTTACTTAGTGTATCTCAGTAAAAGGAGCCAATTTATGGAACATTCAATGTTGTCCTTTGATTCTGTATTTTATGTATTTTAAAGACTTCTGTTCCTTTCAAGTTCTCATTGCTTAGCCTTTTCTCATTTGTTGTTAAGGTTTTATTGTACACTTTACACACCATTTGTGGAATACTATAACCTATAATGAACAAATGACTGTAAGCCAAACCCTACATTAAAAAATGAATAAATAAAAATGAACAAATTAATGTTATAAATATAAACAGTAATACATGGAATCACAGTATACACAGCAAATCAAACAGTGTTCATTTTCTAGATGTTGAGTATTGATTTTACCTCTGAAAGTGTCAAAATTATAATTTTATCATTAATATAATTTATAATTGTTATTTGCAGTATTCATAAACCAGTTTATCTCAGCCTTTTAGCTCATCCTTGTATTTGCAACAAGTTTTTCCTTCAATACATCCATTCAATAGTCTTATACTGCAGAGCAGAGATGTAATCCTCTAATATCCTGAGACCAGTAGTCATTTAACTTACATTCATTACTCAAAGTGTCCCCTGGTGGACAGTCTATAAATAGCAAGCTGGGAATAAATCATAAAGCAGTAAATACCCTGCTTCATGTCATAAAAAAAAAAAAAAAAAATACACACAACTGATCTATGTGTAGAAATAGACCTGTAATTAAGTGTTTTATAACCTGTCAGTGATTTTTATTTTCCATTCAGATTTCCCCACTGTTTTAATATTGTATTAAAAATAAACTGCATTTAATTATAGGATTTTTCTCTGAATACTTGCTTAGACTCTGGTCGAATAATTAAACTTTTATTTGACCGGAAACGACCATTTGGCTGTGGTGCGTGTATGAAATATTTGTCCGGTGATGGATATTCAGCTCTGGAATGCATTTTTCCCCTATGTGTGCGTCTCGGATGTTACTCTGACTGGCTGTGAGGTAAGAAAACAAGGACGTCCCTATTTCGTGCAGCTATCCCATTGGTCCAGAGAGAACCTTAGGAATGTCCTCAAACTATTTAAATAGTAGTTGTATGAGTGGAGTAAGTCAGTAGAATAAGCCTAAGCATCGGAAATAAACAAAGACAGGAGCTCAAAAAGACTTTGCAACTTTCAACTGGAAACGATTGAGCTCCTGAAAGAACAAAGAAAAAGAGGATAAAAAGAGAGAACCGGACTTTTTTTTTTACTACTATTTTTCTACTTTAACTATTTAAGGTTTGTAGACATGCTTTATTTCATATTATTAATGGATGATTAGATGCAGGCCAGATTCTAAAAGTGTCAAATGTCTTATTCTTTGCAATAGGATTGACTTGAGTTGTCGACATGATGCTGTGTGGCATCTTTCTGCTTTTGATGCTTTGGAGTTGTGAAGGCGCAAGACTGGCAGGTGAGAAAGGAAAATGTCTCTTTTTAGGCTTTTAACAAGTTGGAAATAACTATTCGTAATAGGTCTTAATGTCTAATCTATTGAAATTATATTTTTATATGATGTTTTCTTTTGTGTTTTTGCTGTTCTAACGGTTCCAAATGAAACTGGCACGTATTTGTTTGGGTTTTTTTGTTTTGTTTTGTTTTGTTTTGTTTTACACTGTTATTATAAGAGGAAAAAGTGACGGTTTGTGTTCTTTTCTGTCACCACAGAGAGTCGAGATGATAACAGTGTTTATGACTTATTCGACCTGATCCGGGTAAACAAAAGAGGCAATGGAGTGACTTTGGTGAAAGGAGCAGATCCATACAGTCCAGCATACAAGGTCCTGAATGCAGATCTGATCCCCCCGGTCCCTGACACCTCCTTCAGGGACCTCATCGACTCCATCCAAGCTGAGAGGGGCTTCCTCCTCCTGGTCAACCTGAAGCAGTTCAAGAAATCCAGGGGCAGCATTTTAACCATCGAGAAGACTGACGGATCTGGACCCGTTTTCGAGATTATTTCTAACGGGAGGGCGAACACTTTGGATGTGGTCTACTCCACCATGAACCAGCAGCATCTCGTATCCATTGAGGATGCGGATTTGGCCACTGGGCATTGGAAGAACATCACTCTGTTCGTTCAGGATGACCGTGCGCAACTTTTTGTGGGCTGTGAAGAGATCAATGTGTCAGAGATGGATTTGCCAATCCAAAGATTGCTGACCCAGGAAATCGCAGACATTTCCAGGCTCAGGATTGGAAAGGGAGCCGTGAAAGACAGATTTATGGTGAGTGATTTTGCTTGTTCACACAGATAGAGTTGAAACATGTGTGTGCTACATCTTGCATTGACTGACATTTTAATCCTGTAATAACTTAAATAATGAAAATGTTCATCTGATTTCAGGGAGTGCTTCAGAATGTGCGCTTTGTCTTTGGCACCACTTTGGATGCTATACTAAGAAATAAAGGATGCCAAACAGGAGGTAAGTCTGTAAAATTATATTTGATGGGCATGAATGGAAATACATTTGAACATAAGACTTTTGTTTCCTATTTTCCAAGTAATTCATACAACTCTCCCCTTTGCCCTGCAGCTCCTTTAACTGATGTCATGACTCTGGACAACCCAGTCAATGGCTCCAGCCCTGCCATTAGGACTGATTACACTGGCCACAAAGCCAAAGGTGAGATTTTACATGCACAAAGTTAACATTGCTCTCTGTTTGCTCTATTGGACAGTTTTAACTTTGAAGGGCTAGTGTAATTTACTGGACTTTTCCCCCTCCTCTCCTCAGATCTGCAGTCTGTCTGTGGCTTCTCTTGTGAGGACATCACAAGCATGTTTAGGGAGCTCAAGGGACTCGGTGTGGTTGTTAAACAGCTGTCGAATGAGCTCCGCAAAGTGGTAAGCTCCAAGGGCCATCAGGGTCTGCTCTTTGTCACCATTCTCTCCCTCTTTTCCTCTCCTCTCTCTCTCTTTTCTTTTCCGCTGCTGCCAGTTAACACATTCCCAGTGCGGAGCCACTTGTCGCTGTAATGGCAGTCACTGGCCAAGTTCTTAATGAGACCCATGTGAATACACAAATATGTTTGGCTGTCGGTTGCATTTGCACTGCTTCACTAGAGTCAAGCAATGTCTTAATCATGGTGTCGGTCGGTGATTCATTTGTATTGGAACCTTGGCAAAGTGAAAGTTTTCCATACTCCATCCTGAGTAACCCCCTTCTTCTGCTCTTTTCCTCTCTTTTCCCCCAGTCTGAGGATAGCCTTATGCTGAAAAACCAAATGAACATCCACAGCGGGGTTTGCTTCCACAATGGTGTCGTTCACAAGGACACAGAAGAATGGACTGTGGATGGCTGCACTGAGTGCACCTGCCAGGTAAGTGTCATCACCTGTTAGAATGCAGCTGTTGATGAAATACAGCTGCCTTTTCTGCATCTCGGCTCTAATGAAGTGATAGTAGTGTTTATACTGGTCCCTCCACCTCTACTTTACTTCTGTCTAAAATATATCAATGCTTGAAGAGCACACAGTATGAGGCCTTTTTCCTTCACAAAGGAGGATCATACATTCTGTAATTAGTCAGGTGATAGTTGGAGAGTGTCAGGATTGTGTTGTATCAACACAGCAAGAGTGTCATGTCACTGATAGAAGAACACAGCTTTGTGAAATATTGTAATTAAGTTTGGAACGGTACCAAGAATGCTTATTTTATTTTGCCACCATTCAGCCATTTGACTATCTCATTATCCTTGTACTAATCAAACTGTTCCTCTGTGCAGAACTCTGCTACAATCTGCCGCAAAATCTCCTGTCCTCTGATGCCCTGCGCTAATGCCACCGTACCTGATGGACAGTGCTGTCCTCGCTGTGGAACATGTAAGTGTCCATTTATGTTCATTAGTCCTCTCACTGTTAAAAAAATTTATGAGAAAATATTCATTCTTGGTCTTGCTTCCTACAGCAAATGACTATGCAGAGGATGGTTGGTCACAGTGGTCTGAATGGACCCATTGTTCAGTAACATGCGGACGGGGCATCCAGCAGCGTGGACGCTCCTGTGATCGCATCAACAGCAACTGTGATGGCACATCTGTCCAGACCCGTGACTGCTACCTACAGGAATGTGACAAACGCTGTAAGTTTACTAAGTAAACTTTCTGTATTCCATCAATAAGATAATGTATTCTCAGTTGGTGAGGATGATAAATCAATTCTATATGTATTGTTCACAGTCAAACAGGATGGAGGATGGAGTCATTGGTCACCCTGGTCTTCCTGCTCTGTGACTTGTGGTGAGGGTGTCATCACCCGGATACGCCTATGCAACTCCCCCACACCCCAGATGGGAGGCAGGGACTGCCAGGGAGAAGGACGTGAGACACAAATCTGCCAAAAATCACCTTGTCCCAGTAAGTCACATTTCATAGTTAAACTCATGTTACACTGTAGATGTTCAGGGCAATTTAATAATTTAGAAAAAATATTTATTTTTCAGTCGATGGAGGATGGGGACCCTGGTCACCTTGGGACACATGTGCTGTTACCTGTGGTGGTGGAATCCAGACTAGGAAACGACTCTGCTCTGATCCTGTCCCCAAGTATGGAGGAAAGGATTGTGTTGGTGATGGCGTTATGAATCAACGCTGTAACACAGAGGACTGCCCTATTGGTGAGCATTTACATATATGTCAGTGAAAGAAGACTTATTTCCAAATACATGACACTTTTAAAAACCAGTTGTTTTTTCTACAGATGGTTGCCTTTCAAACCCATGCTTCCCTGGTGCAAGGTGCACCAGCTTCCCTGACGGCTCTTTCAGGTGTGGCAAGTGTCCACTTGGCTACAAAGGGAATGGAATCACCTGTAAAGATATTGATGAGTGCAAAGAAGTCCCTGATGCTTGCCATACCCATAATGGAGTCCATCGTTGTGAAAACACAGAGCCAGGATACAACTGTATGCCCTGCCCTACACGTTATTCTGGCCCTCAGCCTTTTGGAAGAGGAGTGGAACAGGCCACTGCTAAAAAACAGGTTTGAAATATTACTTACATTCATTGCTTGTGGTCAGGTGGTTTGCCTCTTGCACATTATAACCCTCTGTAATTTGCTTTAGGTTTGCACACCCCGTAACCCTTGCAAGGATGGTAGCCACAACTGCAATAAAAATGCAAACTGCATCTACTTGGGGATCTTCTCCGACTCCATGTTCCGTTGTGAGTGTAAGCCAGGGTATGCTGGGAATGGCCGTATTTGCGGAGAGGACAGTGACTTGGATGGATGGCCCAACATAGATCTGTTGTGTGTGGAGAATGCTACATACCACTGTAAAAAGGTATCCAGACCCCCATGAACACAAGAGCAAAAGGCCATTATTACACATCTAGAGACTCTTATTGTGATGATTTTCTCCCTAACCACTCCTTTGTTTCTTTACAGGATAACTGCCCCAACCTTCCCAACTCTGGTCAAGAAGATCATGACAAAGATGGGCTTGGTGATGAATGTGACCATGATGATGACAATGATGGGATCCCCGATGATAGGGTGAGTCATCCTTACATGTTTTTTTTTAGCCCAAAACGGTGCTTTCCTCACAGACCACACATAGCAATCAGCAGTAGCCATTCTTCCTCTGGGCAACAGGAATGTTAAGTCTGCATGTTTGTAGGTTTTCACCAGAGAGTTTAAGTGGAAAACCAATAGAATACCAATAGTGTAATATAGTTTTGGTGTGAAGCCAGAATTGAGAATGAGGTGGCTTGTTGCCTATAATTCCTAGTGTGGATTTGGAAAATTGGGCAAGAAAAATGCTGTGGTAAAAATCACCAGCTGACTTGCAGTGGAATATCACATTCCAGCAGAAGGAAGAAAAAGCAGGACTCAAAAAGCAATAGCTGTCAAACATTTAATAAAAGTTCGTGAAGTGAAGACATTTATATTGTGAACCATTTTAATAAATTAAATCATTTTAAATATTTCTTTGAAATTTAGGATAACTGCCCCAAAGTGTACAACCCTGCCCAGTATGATGCAGACAGAGATGATATTGGTGACCGCTGTGACAACTGCGTGTTTGAGGCTAATACTGACCAAACGGACACTGACAACAATGGAGAGGGTGACGCCTGTGCCGTTGACATTGATGGTGATGGTAAGTTATCAGTCTAGATTCCATCTTTGTTATCTTTTATGTCTTCATTTATTCTTACAATCGTTTTTTTTAGACACAAAGTGTAAGATAAGCATGTTTTCACTCCACAGGCATTCTAAATGAGAACGACAATTGCCCATATGTGTATAATGTGGACCAGAGAGACACTGACAGAGACGGAGTGGGAGACCACTGTGACAACTGCCCTCTGGAGCACAACCCTGATCAGGTAACATCAAATTGCACCTGCTTTAATGAAAGACTGGAATGTGACTGCTTTGAAGAAAAAGAATGCAACATGCTGGCTTTTCTTCTCTATTTATCAACCTTCAGCAACAAATATGAATGCATGTATTTAACTTTGTGAAGACACTGAGTACTTGTCTAAAGAGGCATTGCTTGCATACCTCCAGACAAGGGCCTACATTTAAATCAATTCCAGAGTAGCACCTTTCATATTGAGGCTGATGAAAAACAGTGGAGTTATTTGAAGTGAGGACAAGCGTCTTATAGTGCAAGAGTCAGTCTTTGGGAAATCTCATCATAAAGGAATTCTCCTCCCCTACAGATCGACTCTGACTCAGATCGCGTAGGAGACAAGTGTGACAACAACCAAGACATTGATGAGGATGGTCACCAGAACAACTTGGACAACTGCCCGTACATCCCCAATGCTAATCAGGCAGACCACGACAAAGACGGCAGGGGAGACGCCTGTGACCATGATGATGATAATGATGGCATTCCTGATGACAAAGACAACTGTCGACTGGCCTTCAACCCTGATCAACTCGACTCTGATGGTGAGTCACGTTCTCAGTGCTGATAAGGTCTGCAGGGAATTTGTTAGATTTGCTATCCACCCACTGATCATTTTAATTAGTCTAGTAATTCCTTATCCATAGTTCCCATCTTTGTAAATCCATGTTTCTATTTTTCTTTCAGGTGATGGTCGTGGTGATGTGTGCAAAGACGATTTTGACCAAGACAACGTTTTGGACATCTATGATGTGTGTCCAGAAAACTTTGCCATCAGTGAAACGGACTTCCGCAGGTTCCAGATGGTTCCTCTGGATCCCAAAGGCACCTCTCAGATTGACCCTAACTGGGTTGTCCGGCATCAGGGCAAGGAGTTGGTCCAGACTGTCAACTGCGACCCTGGCATTGCTGTTGGTATGTAAAATACAGACAGACATTGTACTACAGTCCCACAAACACAGTCATGTTAACCTATTCTAACCATCTCCTTTTTCATTTCAGGTTTTGATGAGTTTAGTGCAGTGGACTTCAGTGGAACATTCTTCATCAACACTGACAGAGATGATGATTACGCCGGGTTTGTGTTTGGTTACCAGTCCAGCTCACGCTTCTACACAGTGATGTGGAAACAGATCACACAGACATACTGGTCCCACACACCCACGAGAGCTCAGGGATACTCTGGCCTGTCTATCAAAGTGGTCAACTCTACCACTGGGCCTGGAGAGCATCTAAGGAATGCCCTGTGGCACACCGGAGACACCCCAGGACAGGTGGGCTGCAGATTCGATTTGATCATGACTTCAAGCATGAAATCAGCGCTTATACAATGTTCTGTGCTTTTCACTTTTTAAACTTGTAATTCTTCTTTTCCAGGTGCGTACTTTGTGGCACGACCCCAAGAACATTGGCTGGAAAGACTTTACTGCTTACAGATGGCATCTCACTCACAGACCTAAGTCTGGACTCATTAGGTCAGTCTCAATCCTCAAGGCATTCTCTTTAAGTCAGTTACAAATATTTAATCCTTATTTAAAATGGCAATGAGTTTACATTTTTCTATTTTCTTGTTTAGGGTGGTAATGTATGAAGGCAAGAGAATCATGGCCGATTCTGGAAACATCTATGACAAGACATATGCAGGAGGACGACTTGGCTTGTATGTCTTCTCTCAGGAGATGGTTTACTTTTCAGACCTCAAATACGAATGCAGAGGTAAGACATTTGCACAACTTATCAATGATGGTTTGACAGTGAAATGCACAATAGAGTAACACAATGCTGGATTATATTTCTAATATGTCTCTTGCACTGTTCTCTTTCAGATACATAATTGGACCGCAGCACCTTATAGATGAATGTATCAGCCTGTATGAGTATATAGTACAAGACCTGGATGAATATCTCTTTAACTTTTCCTTTGAGAAATGCACATTGGAGGAATGACAAGAGCAAGTGAGGTAAATTGACCTCAGGACTTAAAGCCAAATGAAAGTTCAATGATGATTCTGCACCACTGTACCAAACTGAAATTATGAGCGCAGATCTGCTCAGAAGAAACTGGCCTTCTCACCATGTTGTTCTGATCTACATTGAAGGAAGGCCACATTTATTGCTTTGCACACCCGAACCGTAATCAGTTGGTGGTATTCCACTGTGGATGAGGGACCAAAGGGAAGAGTATTCCTTTATTATTTTTATTTTTTTGAGCAATAATATTCATCTGCTGTGGATATTTGGTTCAGCATGAAGAAAGCAGTAGGAGAACTTTCTTAGATTGGGGAAATACAACCCCTTGAAGGAACTGTTGAGGGACCATGGACAGTATGGACTGACTGTTACTATCAAAGAGAGTGAATGTTGATCGTATGTTTGTGCATGTGTGCCACCAAAATAGTTTAGTTATGAAGATAAATAAGTTAAATTTTCTGTTCATTTCAAGTTACCTTCCCCACAGTCATGTTGACCTGTACATACATGGCCTTGAATTTAGCTGAGGCTTAGGGCTGGCCCAGAACACTATCACTAGTATTCTCAGGAAAGAGCACTAGAATAAATTAGAAGAGCACAAAATTCAGGACAGCACAGGGCCCCAAAGCATCCACATTATAGACTGCTTTGGAACAGTAATTATTAACAAATGTTAATGACAGTATCTTTGATCCTCACTGAACATGTAAAGGGACGTTGCCAGCAAGGGCCAGTCTATTTCTTGTCAACCAATGTAAGTATGGCTATTTGTATGCTTCTTTACCTATTCATTATATAGACTATAATTTTCGCTTCTTGCCATCTTAAACCATTGCCAGTAACCTATTCCAATAGACCTTATAAATACATAATGAATCCAGCTAATGGCAAGATGAAGCATTCCATCTGAACAAAACCATAATAAGTAACAAATAGGCATCACTTACAGTATCTCTGAATATTCTGCTTCTGCACAGTGTGCATGACTGGTGTGCCTGAGCATGTGTGTACATTTCTGACAAGGGAAATACAAAGAAAACCCTTAATGTACAAATATTACCTCATTAATTCTTTTTGTATTGAGGCCAGCAATACACAAGAATCACTTGTCTTAGCAACAGAGTATAAATTGGTTGGCTTCTTCTTTTTTTTTTTTTTTTTTAGCAAGACTCTAATATCATTTATATGCTGTATATAAGATATTTTTGTAGCAAAAAGAAGCCCAAGCAGGAAAGGATTAAAGAATTGTTGTCTTGACTATATTGTGCTATATGTATTTTTCTTGTGCATTTTTTTTTTTTCTTTTTTGGATAAATTATTGTGTTTGTTTTATGTTGAGGTTATTTCATGTGTGTAGATATATGCTATTTAAATAATTTATCTAGAAGCGTTGCCTCATATGGAAGCGTTTCTGTCTGTATAAACTTATTTGCACACTGACATGAGGATGTCTTTGTTATTTTGGTTTTGTATGTGTCTTTTTTAATTATTAGTGAAGCTTTTATATAAACATTTGTACTATAGTTTCTACCCAAAGTGCTGTTTATACTCTTACCTGTTATTTTGTAATGTCAAATGAACAATAAATACATCAGGAAAATATTTTTTCCCTTCTCTTTGTGTCTTTTTGATCAAAGTCAGCTGAATAGTTCAAAGGATTTTTTTTTTCTTAGAAATATTGGTATGTCATATCTGCTATGATTGAGGTCTTCTCCCTAGAAAAGCAAAAAGAGCCGAACCATACTGTGTCAAGCGACTGGAATCTATTAGTTGAGTCTAGTGAAGCCTTGGAGAAAGGGAGTATCCTTGGGAGTCAACATCAGAAAGCGCAACATGAAGTATAACCCACTTAAAGAGCACATCCATACAGATCTGATTACACATTACACAGGCATCTCCTTACACCTTCAAACATTGACACTCAACAAGTGGTAGACATAAGGAATTTTAGACTCTAAATTCCCTCTTTGGGGAATGGGATGGCAGCATTAGTCAAATGTGTTCTACTTCTGCCAGTAAAATGAGCATTGAAATTCCATTTTTCATAAAACTATGTGAGTAAAACTACTTTTCCAAGTAGATGAAAAGGGCTGAAGCTCTTTGACTGGTGTGCCACTGTTTTAAGACCTTCCACCAGTCTGCAATCAGATTTTAAGCAGCTAATTTAGATCTTTCACAGGACTACAAAGAGTTGTAATCTAAGGCACCAGTGAGGTTTGTGCTAGAAAACCCAGACAGTCTCAGCATGCCGCAGGTCTCTTTACATTAGAAGTGACCTCATTCTTACCATAGTGAGCTCACTATGTTTCCATTACCCCAAATGAGGACCATGTCTTCCCCACTGAGAGTTTATTGACTTGATAGATTGTATTTATAAAACAGACAAATATTCTACAAATGTAACACGGTGAAATGAATAAAAATATGTGGAATGATAATGAAAAGAGCTTTGCCTTCAGCTTTTTCCACTGAATGTGTTCATGTGCTGTCAGTCTGAAATGTGTTTGCTCTTTTGAACCTGTGCTGAGGTGTCTGTTTAGATTCTTGTGTTGATAGTGCTGCTGCTTTTGCTGATAGCAGGAGTCTGTTGGGGTTTGACCTTGGAAGCTCACCTGACCGACATGTTTTCAGTCCAGTGGAATGTAAAGTAATTCCTGCCGTTCAGACAGGGTCAGAGTGTGTGTGTGTGTGCAAGGTGAAGAGTGAGAAAAACTGGCCCCTAGGTGTCTACAGGTCTTAGGTCAACCAGGTGCAGACAAGCTACTCCACATTGTACAAACAGGAGCAAATAGGAACCATGTCAACAGCTCCACAAATATCCCAAACAAACTAAAAGATAGACCTAACAGGGGTTAATATGGGTCATCTTTTGTCAGTGGACTGTTGCTTTCTTTAGTAAACAATGCAAATTAAACTCAAAGAGGTCACGCAGGGTCTGATTTCAGAAGATCCTACTAATCTGAGCTACTCTGAAGCAGATCACCTATTGGGGCAAGAATGAATGGAATGTATTTGACTGGTCTGAGCTTTTTGAATCTCACTATCACTCCTTCAAAGCACGTATGATCCCTCTGTCCTCATTGAAAGACGCACTGAATCTGCTGAAAGACTACGAACACTGACATATGATATTTCATAGAAGAGAGTTCAACTTTAATACCTTATAGTATTCACCCCACAGACCCACTTGTATCGGTACAGTGTTTATGTGTGCAGCAGAACATTCTGTGGTCACCATACCCAGTTATTAGATTTAATGACAGCAATTTTCTGTTCTCATCTATGATACTTAGGTGAATACAAAGGGTGGTCGTGCTGTTCTGTTTCCTCATAAATACAAACAATGGGACACGGGCCAGGACCTTAGTGAAAACATGGAGACCAATTAGGAATGAAACGGTTCTAATCCTAGGTCTCCTGGTACTGAGTTATTGTGTTCACTGTCAGTTCATATTAGACTACTACACATAAGACAGGCTTGTCATGTGCCAATTTAAAACAGATCTGCAGTTTCCTGAACCGTCTTTCACATACAGTACATATTAAATTGAGTCATTTGGGGTTTGAGGATAATAGAACATTGATGCATGCATTTTTGATGGATGTTCTGAACTCAGGAAGGATCTATCTATCTCTCATGGTGTATTCATGTCAAGGTCTTGGCTCCAGCTCTCTGTCAGTTCACATTCCTCCAGCAGGGTTAGCAACTGCTCCTCCGCAAGGTCTGGTGACTCATCCTACAAAGAAACACAAAGACAATGTACAGCATGATACACAGCCTGGCCAAAAGTAGGTCCCCACCTGGGTTTAACAAATAGGTTAAGAGCCTTCCATTGGGTAATTATAGCAGTGACTAATACATCTCAGCTGGAAACAAGCTATTTAACCTGACTGATGCAGGGAGTAGCTTCTCATTTCTTAAAAAATCATCAGTTTCCTGGGGAGCATCAAGGTCGGACAATGCCAGGAATCCTTGTGCTCATCCGGCTTGTGAAGGGAGCATGTGACACCATCAGATCGGAACCTCATTAGGGATCGTTGGGATGCGCTACAGCGGACTTGATACAGTGGATTAACTCTGCCATCATCAATCTTGGCAAAAACATGAATGCAACAATGGTTACTTATTGTGACAGTGCATAAGCATTGCATTGTGTATAGCATGGTGGATGTGTCATGTGATCAAAGTGAAAATTAATCCAATGAAATACTTTATATGAGAGTTCTTTTGTCTGCCCTGTGTATTACCACTTCTGTAATTTTACCCAATTTAAACTATTTCGAGTACTTGTCTTTTTTTTTTCCCCACAATATCTTTATTTGAGTTTTATAGCAGCACAAAATAATCGCAGTACAAACAATCATGACATGCACAGTCTAGCCATGGCCGCATGTCATTTCTTATATATTAGCTGCCAAATCTAACACAAACACAACTTAACAAGTAATACCACATTTACATACTTTTCATTTTTACTAATTAAAGCAAGGCTTCATCTCACCCTCCACCATTGTTTACTTAAATGCAATAAAACACAGGGATTATTTTGAATTGTTTACAAAACCTATGCAAACACATGTACTCAGTATGTTGATTCAGTGTAAAGTTATTTGTATATCTCTAACATATGTATATTTATATATATGTTAGACATATATGTGAATCCAGACTATATGTGTGTGTGTATGTGGAGTGTTTAAGGGTTACATATGTTTATTATTGAAGCGGTGAAGAGTATTTTCAGCTTAACTTCTGATATCTCTAACATCCTCCTTAGATTTGTTCCTATTACAAACATCCTTCACTGGCCTTAAAAGTGAGTTTTTGACAAATCTGTTTTGCATTACTGTCTGACCTGTGATAACAGTGGCTCTTCATAATAATGCGTGTTCTGTTCCAACGAAGCAGATGGAAATAACTATTGTTTTTCTATTGATAAGACTCCTTATGAGCAACTTCTCGGAAACTGTGTGAGTTCTAAAGCCAGCCCTCTTAAACTTGACTGGAATGAATTGAGAATTTTAAATGAGTTTCTGTATTAAAATGATTCTTATGAACAATTAATTCCTTTACCTTAAAGTAAAGTAGGACACAACTTATTTACCTATGATTAAGTGTGCAATAGATAGTTGCCATACCTTGGTGTGAGAAAGCAATACTATGTTTAGACAGCTGTAACTCAACAGCCAATTTGTTCCAACATCATCATCTCAATGCCTTTCATAAGCGTTACACCAAAAACGTATCCAGGACAGCCAAACCTTAAATTTAAGATGAGTTATAATCACTGCCATTATACTCTCAGTGTGTGCACTAATAGTTTCTCCACAATGAACAGAATGTCCCTGGCTGTAAAGTAGGGATATCCTGATCACATTTCTCTACATGGCTTTAATACTGAAGATATGGAGACACTATTATGACCTGGACTCATATATGATCTGGATGCATTTTAAACATTTCCATACAAAATACAACTCTAATACATAAATACAGTTCATATTTGAAACCTACACAGAAATTTGAGTGTCACAAAAATATAGCCTGCAGCAGCTATCTCATTGCCTCTTTCATCAAACATGTGCTCAGGGCGTTGTTTTCTTCCTCACACCCTACTGAGTCACTCAAGACAAACTCGCATTCCTGTGTCTCATCTATCCCCACTGGCAAAAGGTAATACTCTTCACTGATCATACATATACTTCTCGTGACCAGATCACCCTCTGAAACTCTTCAGCCTCTTGCTAGGACACAGGTGCTGATAGATATCTCAACCAGACTAAGCAGTCCATGTGCAAAGTCCTTCAGAATATAACAACACCCTTTAGGTCATGATGGGTTGGACCGTGTTTCTCATTTATGATCCTGCAATTGTTCTGATAGTCCATATCACTTCAACCCACTGACATGAGACTAGAGGTACCATAGACAGATTCAGACCTTATTGCCCCCCCATCGTACAATATGTTTTTGTCCTTAGCAAGACACAGGCCTTTGCATGTGGACTTGACCTTCAACTCTAGATGAAAAATGACTGTGCATTAGGTATGTTAAAGTGATAACATGACACGCATGTATTTTAGATAAACGTACTAGTCCAGGTTTGATCTCGAATGAGAAGTGGATAAAAATGTTGAGAATAGCAGCTATTCTAGAAATGCGCAGAGTCATAGTCAAGCTTCTGCAGCAGCTTAAAATGTTTGAAACAACAACAAAAATAAAAAACAAAAAATCACTGGTAAATTGTGAATATCAATATTTTGAGTTTTCATAAATGTTGCGGTAAAAATGTCCTGCTGCCTGAGGTTTTTACAGCCAAAGTGCATTTAACTAACACCAGCCTTCTCAGAAATGGGAGTTTCAAGTAAGTCTTTCCAGCAGTGAGGTGAAGAAAGAGGTGCATGAAAGAAAGAGTGATTTTACTGCTTTCACAAAATGCTGTGAGTCCTTAAAAGTGTCTGACCTCATGTGCCCCTTAATACTAGTGAGGCCAAAGGTGTCTGTGGGTGACTGATATGCATTTTCCTGTATGGCTGTCTGTCTGCTCTCTGTGCAGACAGTTAAACAAAGGTGTTATAGGACCCTCAGCTCTTTTCTGCTGCCGGGACGACACAACATTAATTTTAGCAAAGAGTGTTACTGTTACAATAGTGCTATCTAAAGAAAATGTATATCTTTCCACTTGTTATCACTAAGACAGGATATAAAATGATGAGCTTGGTTTATTGTTAACAGCATTACCAGAGTAATTCCCGAAGAAAACAGAAGAACACGAAAAAAAAACTAAAGTTTTGGGAGAACTGTACTTCATCTTTTAAACAGCTAAGTGACTTTGCTGAAAGGAGCTATTAAATAGAAGCAGTGCACACATAAATAAGGATTTTGCAACAGCCGGTTTCAAGTCAAAGAACACGTGCAGCTGCATGAGCTACTTTGCTTGCTTCTAGAGTTATCTGCAGTCGTACATCTTTTGGCGTGTGAAATACAACCTGAAAGTGGAGAATCAATAGATTTACCCAACACTTCCCATTTCTTTCGGGAAAATTACAAGTGTTTGACAGATTTATGGAAAGACAGTGTAAGTGTCTCAGCTCTGTCATATAATGGCATTAGCACAAAAATCATTGCTTAAGTCCCGTATATCTGGTAATCGTTGTCTAAGTGCCAGCATTACAGACATCTCTCACTACATGTGCTGTACCACCTGCAATTCATGACCCAGAGGATTTTCTATATCTATCTCATCCTGGCCTTTTGCCTGAAAAAAACACGTGCAGGGAAGATACAATAAGTGTAAGGAAAAACCACAAGTCTTATCCTGTTTAGAAACCCTTAGCATGCTGTCATTTGTCACTAGAACTATTCACTCCTCTTTCTTATGGTTTGGATGAAACAGAAACGATGGTGAGTTCAATGTGTTGTTTGCCCTCCAGAAAGAAGATTCAAGTTCCACACCTAATAGGCAATGGCAACGTGGTTAAACCTTGACCTCTGCTAGAAGATGAAGGATCTCACTCACTGTCTCGTATCAGTTTCCCACCAGGAGATGAATCTTACAAAGCTGGGGTTGTTCAGCCCTGCAGCTATCTGCCCTGCAGTGGACCACCACCTCCATGCAGCTCACTGTTGGCTCCTGTACACACAAGGCTGGTTTACCTCAAGTGTGGGCGACTCAGCTTTCAAGGTCACCGACTTTAGTCACATACCTCAGCTTTTATCCGCCACAGACCTAGAGCCAGTGTTTCACTCATACAAGGAAGAATAATCCTCATCTCACTCTATGCGTTCCCATTTAGAGGTAATGCAATATTTTGTTGTACAGTAAACAGTGGCGTCATTATAAATACATCACTACCGGTCCAAACAGGGACATAATTTGATGTTCTGATGTCAGACAAAGTGAATGATATAATTCACCTGAGGACTTCCTGAGTACCTTATTCATTAGTACAATAGTAGCTCATATACTCTACCTTATCCACATCTCACCCCAATATTAACCTCATTCACTTCTCACAGTTGTTTTATTCACTAAAACTGCAGAAGGTGAAATCAGGAATTAAAAAACAAAAAAAAAAAAAAAAAAATTGGAACTTGAAAATACACAACCTTCCTTTTGCAGCTCTTTCCTCTCAGTCCAAATCAAAACACTAAATCCAGATGTAGATTCACGTGATGCTATTTCATGCTGGTCACTTTGCCAAACATCTCTGTTGAAATATGGAGTGGAGCAGCAGAATCATGTCCAGCTGTCAATCATGAATTAACCCCCTTTGTGTCTCAAAATGCCTGCAATTAGTCAAAAATGTGTGTCAACAAAAGTAGAGGTTTCACAGCCTGAAAACACAGGCAGAAATCTTGCTCTCACACACTTGAGTTTCAATAAGCTCAAAGGTAATTATGGCATCTTTTTACCCACAGAGGCTAAAAACTCCCAAGCACTGCAGCTATAAATAAAACACTCATATAAAAATGAGTTTTGTTCATTCTCAGGTCATTAAAAATGCCCCAATGAAATGCAATAAACTAAAAACTAAGAATGTACACAGAATGGGGAAAAATAAGGCATTTACGAGGAGAAGCAAATGTGTGAGACCAAGGTAACACAAGAAAACAAGTTCTGATCTAAACTAAAGTGACAGAAAACTTTTTGAGAGAAGAAAAAAAACACCAGTTCTACAGAAACACAATACTATTTTTTTTAACAAAAAAAAGTATAGAGTGGAAAACCTCTCATTTAGAATAGCACTGCCACAAAAATAGCAAAGAATTACAGAGATCTTTTTTTTTTTTTTTTTTTTTGTCAAACTTTCTCTGTTTCAGGAGATCATAAAGAGGCAAACAAGGGCAGACAGTGTGACAAGCCAAAAGCTAACAACCAAACGCCCTGGATGGAATGAAGTAAAGAGGAGGGTGAGGGAGGCTGAGGGGACAATCCCTTTGTCTTACTGGCTCCTCTTTTCTGCCAAAGCTGACTAGGCTTCTGTGAAAAAGGAGTTGTGAAAGTGAAAATCTGGCACAATGACAGGGCTCAACAGAAACCACTCAAACTAACTTTTACCTGACAGATCCAGGTGCCTTCTGTTACCATGGTGTTTTCTTCTATTATTAAGTCATCTTACCAGTCTGTTTTACTTTGGAGAGTTGTTTATCTGGTATCATAAACAATCATGAGTCTTCTAATTGGTACCTAAGTTAGAACGCCAAAGAATCATGACAAACATGTAAGAGACAGTATGATTGATGATGTTAGCCTGATTAGAACAAAACTGCCCTGTTGGAACTGTCCTGCTTTACTGTAAATGTTGGGATTGTCCTCCTTTTTTGTAGTAGATACCGGAATCCAGCCAAATGAGTTTCCTGGAAATGTAGCACCACGTCAGATAGCACATTTATTAGATAGAAGACATAAAAATGTTCATCTTGACCTATTTTCTTCAGAACTGTTTATTTTCTTACACTGTAGTTCTAAAATAGTCATGGCCATAGAACAATGACATCCAATTAAACGTTTTGTGTAGAGGAAAGACCATGAGGTGAGTTTCACTGGAAGGAAAGGCTGTTTGGATTGAGAGAATGGAGAATCAGGCATGACACACAAAATTGCTGGTTTCAGAACTGCATCCAACACAATAAAACTTTTGTTTACATAAATCACCACAAAAGGTAAATCAGGTAGATCCCTACAATAACATTAGAGGTCTTAACACAACACTCTGGAATCAATCAAACTGAAACACAGCAAGGAATCTGCAGTCAGTGCCACAATGTAGGAGATTAACCTTTGAATATTTTCCACCTTTACAATAGATGTTATACTTAAGCAACAGCCAGGCTAAACACAGACCTGTATATTTAACATTTTAAGAGCCAAAACATGGAAAATATCTAATATCTAATCTAAAATAAACAAATTCTCTTCTTAACAGTCATGTTAACTCAGTTTCCTTCTTTGGAATTCAGTGTTTATTTTCTATCTCTTGTCATCATAAGACAAAATGCACACCATGGCCAAAAAAGTGTCCTAAATGGTAACATTTCTTTGTATTGCCTTTAGCTTTGATTACAGCACGTGTCCGCTGTGGCATGGCATCATCTCAAAAAGATTATGTAAAGTCACAACCTTAATTTACATCATATTTTGGGCACATAATGTGTCTGAATCTAGACCTAACCAACTGAAGCATTTCATTACACTGCCCCGACAGGCTTGTATGGTAGGTACAAGGCATGATGGGAGAATGACTTAATCCATCTCTCTTGTCACCCTGATTTACCTCACCTCACTCACTTAAAGCTCCACAACTGTTTCCCTTTAGTTCTTCTCACATTGTGTCTATGAAAGGGGTCTTGCTTTCACCATTAAACATAGTAGTGAGGTTTAATGTTATTGTTTTGTTTTTTTCATAATCTGCTCAGGCAGCTCTTTCGATTTTGGGCTGTTGTTATTTTTTGTGAGGTCACAGAACTATGGCGTATTAACACCAGCCCTGTTTGATCAAACTCTAACTCATTTACCTGGAAAATCTGGTTCATTTAAGGAAGTGTGAATGCACAAGGAAACTCTGACATGGACCAAAGAAGTGAACTCTGGTCTGTCTAAAAAAATGTAGGTCTCTAGGTCTGTTTTAAGTCAATCAAATGCAGGAAGTCGGCTACAACACAAAGCGTTGTGGGTGGATACAACTTCCATGTTTTGTTTTTCTGTTGTGGACACAGAAGTTTCCTGCATTAAAGGTGCTGTACAGACTTTCTGCATGACCTTGAAAAAGTCTTTATATATATATATATATATATATATATACATGCCTGATCATAGTCCACAATTTAAAATGGAATTATCAACATCAAAACGGGTTACAGTATTTCCAAATACTATTTCCAGCTTCCCTGGTCAGGTCGGACAAGACTGGACTGATTTTCATCAGACTTACATCACTATGACAACACAACCAGCAGAGTTTAGCAGTGACAAGTAAAGTGAAAGAGTAAGGAGTAAGATCTGTCCTTTGTCATAAAGAAAGGGATTTCTTGGATTCATTTTGTTGTAATGGTGGACACTGGAACTGGACTGGCAGAAAGAAAAAGAAAGATAAATGGGAGAGTGATATACCACAGGCTACAACACTGGTAAACCTCTGCATCGAACCAATGGACAGAACTAAGGGGGTTAAAAGGACTGAAAACAGACCTGAGTTGTCCCTCTTCCTTCTACAAAGGTATAGAATGTTTCTGTTCTTTATATGTATTGGAACATTGTATTTACTATAGTGGATGTGGTAGCTGTAGTAAGCACTTCTGCATTAGCTGCACGGCTAGCTCTGTGGTGTCAGTCATATGTTTTATTGATTGATTGATTGTACTTTATTTATCTCATTATCAGAGCGATTTGCATTTTCCAGTTATTTGGAGCGTTGGTTCAGTCCCAAACTAAGGGCTTTGGAAGGTGAGAATGAAATGGTTCTGTATGGAGTTTAATGTTCATGCCGGGGCCTGGATACTAAACTGGCCTTCAGGAACATAACAGTTATAAAGGTAGAATACTGTGAATGCAGAAGGCTGAAGCAGGTAGCACTGAACTACTAATGCAGAATGATGAACATGTTTAACGACTCAAGTCATTTCTGAAAAAGCTTGAATACTTTTTGGAAAGCTAGTGCAACTGTATATTATTGGAACACGTCTTAGAAGACCAGTCTGTGAGTAACACTCCACAGCTCTGGAGTAAATGAGACATAGAAGCAGGAGTAGAACATCCAAAGTTAGGTTTTATTTTTGTTTTCACACCAGTTATTAAACTACACTATAAATGGACTTTATAAAGTTTGCTTGTTGTCTCATTTCAAACATCACTGATTCCGGCTAAAGGTGTCGCTGCAATCCACTTTAAACAAATTCTCTGTACAGGACCTTTAACCAATAGATGACCAAGTTTTCTTATTCATTGTTTGTCTTGTCTTCTCCTTCAATCCTTGATGCAGCACCCCCACAGGATAGGAGGGGAACATGTTATTCAAAAAGTTTGACTCCTTAAAGGGATAGTTCGAGATTTTTGACATGACTCTGTATGACATCCCCGTCACCAGTGTAGCACATCTACACTGACTTATCCCCGACAGTGTCCTGTGAGCCCAGTTCTGGTCCAGTTTTGTTCAAAATGAAAGTAGTCCGGCAAGTTTGCGGGATCACTAAAATAAAACGTATTTCTTCTGAAAACAGCATGTGTTCAAAAGAGTGATGTATTTGCATCACAAAACCAATATTCACGAAAAAGTCACACCTTGTAATCACTTGGCCCTACTTTCTCTTTCTTTGTATCTCTGCAGGCTGCCACAAGATGACAGTTAGGCTACCTGTTTCACTACTGAAAAAAAGTTGTTGACTAGTGTGCAGCAGTCAGCAACATGACATTTAGTTCATTGTCCATGCTCAGTCAAACCTTGAAAAGTAATGAGGACTAATGGACACACTTTCTTATTGAGTCGCTGAACAGACATCTAAAAATTAAATAATGCCATCAATATTATTGTCAAAAGGAGTTCATCACATGTTCTTAACAAGAGGTTGATGAGAAAAGTGACAGTGCATTATGTCTACATTAAAGGTTCAGCTGGCCATATGTTTTAACATCCTCGGACTAAGATTTTAAAAAAAATCCCTGGCCTAACATGAAAAGATTTTGGCCCTTGATACCACTTTTCAGAAGTTGGAGATCAAAACAGGTGATTGGCAGCTATAATGACTAATCTCTGTGTCTCCACTGTGTAGGCTCCCCTTCTTATGACATTTTGGCTTTGCTCATCCATAATGCCATGAACCAGTGTCACATTGTCTGTCATTATATACAGTATACGCTTAAGACAGAGAGGGTGAGCCGCAGGAGGAGGGTGTGTATTTTCGGTTCTGGCAATCTTTTTTCCCCTGATTTCTGCCTAATATAGTTTTAAGTATAGAGCTGTATGTGATTATCCTATCGTAGCATGAAATTACTGGACACAGAGGGTAAACAGCTATCCTACAGCTGAACACAATTCAAAAAAGTCCTCCAACTAGAAGCTCTAAAGTCTTAAGGTTTATATGTCATATAATCCAGGCACAACAACAACAAAAAATATTTGTGATTAGAAGATAAGCCAGATTAATTAATAGAATTCACGGTGGTTATAGTCTTTATGCTTTAACCACCTCATCAGTTGTTTTAAGCATTACTTAAGAGTCTAAAATAATACAACACCATTATATTATATTATATAATATTATATTCACAAACTGATATCCGTCTACTTATATATCATACTGTTAGAAAACTAACACATTGTTGCATTGCTGCCACACACTTCAGGTTAAAGCCGACTCTAGGAAGACGTTGAATTACGGATGTTATACAAATCAACTTTATGAGTATACTGAAGCTGTGTGAAACTGTTCAAGAATGCCCTCCCAGACAAATTCCATGGAAATAAATCTCTTTTTTACCGCAAAGCACGTCCAGTGGCACTGAGAATATACATTATGAGTGTGCCGTTTACATTGTAGGCACTTGCTGGGCTCAATCATTTAGTGTCAGTACGTAAAAATTGCAGACTCACACAGTTTAATGCACAGAGCGTTATGTAGAACTTAAAAGATCGGTGGTGGTTTGGTTGGTTTGTGATCATAATGAGAAAATAGTTTCCTCAAACAAAGCTTAATTAGGGACATATTTTCTGTCTTTAATTAGGCCAAGAATAGGTCACAGTTACATAGCATAATGCTTTGTTTGATGTAAGGGTGTGTCTGCAACTTAATGTTTTATTATCTTACTATTACTAAGTGCATCTTTAGAATTCAGTGTCAACATATACTGTATGTATAGTAAATCGTGTTGTGGTAAATGGGTGTGAAGACCACTGTGCTAGGGCGAAGAAGAACCCCCAGGTTGAACACTTGAAAACATCAAAACATTAAATTAATCTCTTTTCTTAAAGTTATATATATGTCAGAGACTTATCAACCTTTGTTTTTGGGACATTCCTGTGTTGTGCCTTTAGCTACAGGGTTTTAACAATGAGTGACAGTAGTGTGGTTGTAACTTTGCAGAGGCTCCTAAAACCAGACAGGGCTCCAAGGTTTCCAGGAAACACTGGGGAGTGTGGACCTCAGATCTCAAAGAAGAATGCTAGAATGCAATGAAACCCAGTGAAGGACAAACACCTATCAGTGAAAGTTAACTACCAGGTTTGTCTTTGGATCAAACACACTTACAAAGCTGAAAAACAATCTCAGGGATGAAAAATGTAAACAGCACCGTAAATGAATATTCAAAGACAAAAGAAATCTGAGAGCAAGAGAAAAAAAAAATAATAATAACAATGGGGCCTGTGGAGACATGAATGTTGCATGTCATTTCATTTTTCCCATGTGTGAATGACTGAGAATGAGCTGTGTGCTTGTAATAATCTGTTCTACACGTGTATATGGATAGAAGCACTGAGGAGTGTTTTAATGTACAACACAGACAGTGTGGATGTAAGCACTTGTGTGTGTGTGTGTGTGTGTGTGTGTGTGTGTGTGTGTGTGTGTGTGTGTGTGTGTGTGTGTCTGAATATCACTGCTTTGAACTCACAGTCATCTCCTGGCCTTGGCCCAGGATCTCCAGCTGCTGTTGGATCTCTTGTAGCCGCCTCTCCTGCCCTCTCCTCTCCTTTATATCCTGCAGGACCTTCTCTCCTGGCTGTAGGTCCCCATCACATGTCCAGCCAACCTCGGAGTCGTGGCCCTGATACACAACAGACATGACTGATTCTCACAAGGACCAAACAACTCATCTCACATGTGGACTTGCTTTGGTACGTCTAAAAATGCACTTATAGCTCAAGGCTGTCATTCAAACATTTGAAGGGATCCAAACCTTACAACAGTTCATCACAAATTCTTTATGTTAAGGTTTTCCATTCATCAAGACTAAGATTACCCGTACATCTGCTAAAATGCCAATGCTGTGGTATGTCCTCAAAATGAACTGCATGTCAAGACTTTCTACCCCAGTGGTTCCCAATCTTTTTTGGCTCATGACCCCATTTTAACATCACAAATTTGTGACGAGCCCATACATTCTAAACAGAGACTTTTTTTTTTTGCTAAAATTAATTTGTTTTTGATCATGTAATGGTTTGCTATTCTATAAATAAACGTTAATTTTAGATGACATTTAGTTTATGTAATGTATATCATTATGGACAGACGCAGAAAAGCCAGGTTCAGATTATTGCACACAGTGAGAATTAGATTGTCCTTGGTCAGGATATGTACAGTCAGTTCAGTTTATATTTATAAGGATGACAATTATTACTGAACAAACAATAACTCAAACTAGAAAAGCACTCAGAGAGCGCAGACCAAATACAACATCCCACCCCACCACCATAAATATTAGTCCCTCATTTATTTGGACAGCATTTTAAGATTTTTAAGTTCATGGACTATATGACAAAACATGAGTCGCCATCTGGTGGACATGTGTTATGATTACTACAGCAATGCCAATGATAACTAATAGAGAATCCTATAAAAAAAATTCCCGGATCCAGACAGTGATCCGGATCACCTCCAAAATTCAATCATCTATTCCTTGTCTCTGAGCGAACATTTCCTGAAAATTTCATTAGGTTTGGTCAATAATTAACCCAGATACTGAGAAACAAAATTTTTGGCCC
>JAPSES010000105.1:10291459-10307493 GCA_029822895.1 Maxillicosta whitleyi | reverse complement strand
TGTGTGTGTGTGTGTGTGTGTGTGTGTGTGTGTGTGTGTGTGTGTGTGTGTGTGTGTGTGTGTGTGTGTGAGACAATCTGACAATGTTAGCTACCATTCATCTTGCCCTCATCATGACCAACTGCTTCAATGAGTTCCATTATATCCCTGAAGATAGAGGATGACATTTATACTGGGACATAGTTAGTTAGTTAGTTAGTTAGTTAGTTAGTTAGTTAGTTAGTTAGTTAGCACATAAAATCATCATATAAACAACCACACATGTCAAACTAAATTTGGTGCTTGAAAAGTAGTGGGAAGAGGTATAACTTATAGTATCCCATCCCCTTTTTATAAACTTAGAAACAAAACATCCGTACAAACCATTCATATGTACTTTTTTACTCACCCCACAGTTTTACATAATCAACTTTTTTAATGTTTGTATGAACTTTAAATATCTACAAATACAATCATTAATGAATATGATAATGTCCTCTAATCATGATAGTCTGTGTCAATTAATCAATTAATTACAAATAGGCAATACATAATAATATCATATTTTATGCATTCTTTTATATTCTAACTAGATATTTAATGTAGTTGAAGGCAAAATATTAGCTTACACACAATTTTACATTTGTCCTTCTCTCTGCACTACTCTTAAAAGAGAGCTATTCATAATCTAGTTATGAGGAATCCAACATTTTTCAAAATAAAAAACAGATTTGTCAGAGAGCAACGAGAGTGAAATATGCTTACGAATGTGGAATACTGCTTCAACTACATTTCTGAAGTGGAACTGCTATTTATTTATTCATCATACAGTAGCGTTTTTGTCTTCTGTCTAAAGGAGGCACACTCTCTTCAACAGTGGGCATAGGAGATTAGTCCCACAGGAGCAGGAAAATGTTCTGCAATTACAGACTGATTTATTACCTTTGGTTACAAGAAATGCACTGTGAAAATCCTGAGGCATGTCAGAGAGATGGCAACAAGCAACATCACAGGACGTTGAGACAACAGCAAGGAGCTGCTTTTTACTGATGTGTCTTGGGAAATTGTGAAATGGTTAAGTCAGAACTTTAGACGCATCACTGCCAAAGTCCTGGTGACATAAATAATGTGCTTGCTCTGTTACGGTCATTCATAATAGCATGCTTCGCAATAACAGGAAGTCATCCTCCGGCCAATACAAAAACCCTGAGCATCTGCACTCCTCTGACTTTGGTATCTGCCACCACAATTACTGCAGCATTGTTCTAAAAGTCAAGGCAAACATCATAAATAGAGCAGCAAGACATAAAAAACCTGGCATGCTGTTTCACGGATGCAGAGCTGTCGGGGTCAAGCTAAATGGAACCTTATGTGAAAGGTAAGCATGTTCCCTTCCACTTCCCAACAAGCTCTGTCCCATCTGACTTCAAACTGACCTCACAGCTGCCAGAAGAGCTAATAAAGCAAATTAAAATTCCAAATGAAAGACATTTGACATTAAGATGTTGTAGTTGAGTTTCCAGTTGAACAGTCCTCAGTGTTGCAGGTGGTGCAGAGTCTTAGATGTATCATTAAAGGGAAAGAACACATCTTGTTAGCTCTTGGCTGTATCAGTACATCCACAGTTGGTAGTGCAACTGTAGTCAATAAAAAGATTGGCTTCTGAATTTCACATAAAATGCCATGGAGAGAAGCGTTACATAATCATGATGAATTCATAACACACTGAATTCCATGTGAATGCAATATGGCATTTGACATCTGACTGATAATCTGAACAGCTTTGTGGTGTTGGGGCCTCAGCTGCCAAAGACTCATCAAAAACATGAGAGTTAGACTAGTGTTAGTGTGTGCTGTTCTGAAGGCCGAGGTATGTCTGATGTGTTGGGTGTCTTAAAAAAAAAAAAAAGCTAAATATTCCAACTAATGATACAAATTCAAAGAAAAGCTGTTGTGGGAGAAACTATGCATACACTCAATTGTAAGATAGTGGATACAGTATTTGCTTTGTGTGTTATACTATTCCCTGTGTGCTGCAGAAGTGGTATATGGGATCATGGGCTGCAGTGATGCACCACATAATGCCTCTAGACATGAGAGGAAGTTTTATGAAACTTGCAAAAGAGAGACTCATCCCTCTGCATGTGTTGTCAGTTAGGACTTCATGTCAGCCTACCTCGCCGTCCTCGCCATTGGCACTGTCTTCTTCCTCTTCATCTATTTCTCGGAGGAGCTCGGCTAGACGCTTTTTCTCTGTCTGGGTTAAAAGAACTTGGCCCCCCTCACCACTTATTAGCTGTTGCAATACACAATATTTAGAGAAAATAAATCATTATTCAGAAAACATTATTCAGATCACATTTCTATTGCTTCCAGTGGTGCCCTATAAGGCTCCAGTATGTCTTTTTCTTGAACTAGGTACAAGTATTTTCCTTATTGGAAAAACAAACAGTCAAAAGTCTTGCACTAAGTCATGCGATACACCCCACCACTGCATTTGGCCCGATGTGAACTTTGACATACCTCAATGTTTCTCTTGACAAAGTCCTTGTGTTTTTTCTTGCTTCTGGAAGGTCCACACAGACTGCCTTTAAAAAGCTCTTCTCCTATCTCCTCATGGTCTGTTTCTAATGATTTTATCGTACTTGCAGACCTATTCCCCCCTGTTAGGAAAACCACACTTCAGATTCCAGAAGGTTCATATGAAAAAATAAGTCAAACCTCTAATAAAATAATCTGCCAACTCTAACAAACATAAATGCTTTTTTTCTTCCATTTTTTTTAAAATTTATACTTCATATTTTTATAAGTTTTTGTTCAGTCACATTTGGAAAACTATTGTAATGTCACACTGGACTGCTGCCAGCATCAGTCTACACAAAGTTTCAAACATCAGCTCTACAATTTTCTCAGGCTCACACTGCCATCAAGTGGACAATTTATGTAGTACAGTGAAGAACACAGTCTAAACTCATGGAAAGCTTGCTGCATTTCTGTCATATTCTTGTACTGCAAACTCACTTTTCTCCTCATGCTGGTGGTCTTGGTCATCACAATCAAGAACCTGGGTTTCAAACACTGGCTCAAAGCATTTCTCCTCCTCCGGCCCTTAAAATAAGATTAATGTATGTTAATATACTGTATTTAACAATCTCACAGTGGGTGTATACTATAATGTGAAATGTGGGTATATATGTGTGTATATGTGATATCTGTATACCTTCGGCTGTAGGTGCTTCCAAAGCAAGAAATAACTTTGTGTTCTGAGCTTCATGAGCAGATTCAGAGCGACCCTGAGACCTGGTTTGCTGTAAATGTACACACAGTACAACATATCATGAGTGGAAAAATCTTTCCTGACTAATAATAATAATAATAATAGAAGAAGAAGAAGAAGAAGAAGAAGAAGAAGAAGAAGAAGAAGAAGAAGAAGAAGAAGAAAATAGATAGATAATAAAATATTATGTCTACCAATAACTCCTGCCACAGTTTTTCTCGGAGTTCCATCCTTTGGCGCTTAGCTTCTTGTTGTTTACAAATTGTTGCAGACAATATTTCATCAAGTCTTATCATTTCCTCAATGGCTTTCTGCAGCTTTAAATCGTCACCATCTTCATCATTTGTGGTATCAAGAGAATGAGCTAAGCAAAGAAGAAATTCCAGGGAAAATACTTTTATGAATACCACTCAATTCAACAAAATGCAAAAGTGTAGATCTACATTCTGTTGTCATACATACTATTATCAGGATTAGTAGTGGAGGAGTTTTTTGTTGTTTCTTCAGAGCTGTTCTGGACCTAGATGGTATTGTTAAGATATTGGAAATGATCCAACTTGAAAATTTATATTTAATAATGTAATTTATTCAGTTACCTGAATATCAGCAGCATCATTGGTCAAAACGACGAGGGAAAAAGGAGTTGTTGAACAAATTCTGTCACTATGGGTCAAGGACACGCTGGACACACGGCTGCCTGTTTGTTCACTTGATGCAGGTCGAGAAATGTCATCTAAGCTACCTCTGATAATCTCCATTCTGCTTCCTAAATTTCAATCATTCAAAGAAATAGTTATTTCTAAGTTAGAGACTGCAGTTCTAAATAGAAACCGTTTTCCGTCTGTGTTTTGGTATCCATGGACGCAAAGACTCCCGGATGTTGTAACTATGGAAATATGCATTTGTTAGTATGGACACTGTACGAAATCGAGGCAGCTCAGCTGATCTCTCGATCAATGCAGTTAGCTAGAGTAGCGGGTGTCAAGCTAGCCTTCAGGGAGCTAGCTAGCGGTTAGCTATAGCATCCCACTTCCGCTGCGTTTAGCATATGTTGTGATTCCACTGTATCTAGTGACGTTTAGTGTTGTCCTTGTGGTCTAGATATCGCTGATAAATGTCTGCATTGTGAGCGAGAGAGAGGAGGATTCGAGGCCGTGTTTCAGTGGTAAGTAACCCAACTGAACCCAACAAACCATTTGATTTTATGCTAGTTAGCGTCAGCGCGCTACATTTGCTAATATCGATTATAGTAAAACTAAGGAGCTAACTCAACAATAATAAACATCAAAGGTGTGGCATTTAGAATGTTTTATTCTTCTAAAGAATTGGTAACAATATTAATATGGATACGCTATCCTGTTGTTCGTCAGTGTGGTATCTTTCGCTTTGACTTTGTTTTCCTAGCCTTATTAAACCTAGCTATCACCGCTAAAGTGAAATGGGTGTGTATCCGCTTAAACGTTCCTTCCAGATAGAGGCGCATATATATATATGATGCATTGACGATGATAATGTTTTGTGAGTAGCCATATAAAAATGCAATACTAGCTTTATGTTCTATTATGCGGTAGGCAGGTAAATGTCCAAATGGCTATTAGTGTTCTCAGCCCTGTCATCGTAAGTGTCCAACAAATACACCCTTTTCCTTGGCAGATGTCCAGACTCTGCGGTGTACCTACGCAGGTTATGCCAGTGAGATGTGGTACAGCCTTTTAATCGTGTGTGCTGTTGAACGTTGTAATAAACGTTTTTGTTTTTTTTTTAAAATAATATCAGGTGAAGCTGACTCTGAAGGGGAAGATGTGCAATGGAATGATAAAGTCAATATCAAAAGCCTGTTGGGCCCACATCTCAGTTACTAAACTGCCTTTCCTACTGCTGGTGGTACTGGCTGTAGTGCCCACTGGGCAAGGGTCAGGTAAGGGGTAGACTTTATGTTGTGTTGTAGTAATGATTGTTTTTCTTCTGTGAAACCTTATTTTATCATTCTTGGGAAGGCCAAATGCTTCTTTATAGATGCATAGTCTACCCATTTGTATTTTTAGCACTGAGCAGTAATGACAAAAAATAAAATTTCAAATGATGAAGTTTCAATTTTGTGGTCAGTTCATGGTTGTATATTCCTCGGGGTCCATTTGACCCCATTACATTATCTTCATCTATGGAATGTGGAAGGCAACAGAAGGGTTAAAAATGTTTTTTGTTATTGTACCATCGATTATCAATAACTGGAAAGACCATTTATAATGAATATATTTAGCAAAAAAGGGTCTATAGATATAATGCAAGTCTCAGTTTTATGATTTTGATTAATTGGATGTAGCCTATTGCCCAGCCCTGTTTCTCATTAATATTTGCGGGTTAGTCTTTAGTGGTCACTGACCATAAATATACAAACACTATGAATGAATAACATCATTTTAGTAATAAGCTATGTAGGATAACTTTAAAGTACTTGTCTGTTTCAGGGTTTTGGCTAGTTACATTCAAAGCCCTTCTGTATTGTTTATTACTTTTCCTATTGTACGTATATGTCAAACATAGAACTAAACAAAATAAATTGTGGTGACTTCACTTTATCACCCATTTTACCCTAAAGTATTGTGTGTGTCTGTGTGTTTGTATTGTGCTTATTTGGGCTGTCTTTGGACACACAATCAAATCAAAACAAAACAGTCAGTTTCATGATATATTAATTCTACTAAATATTTGGCCAATTTCTTGGAAAGTCTAATTTTTTCTTCTGTTCTCAGGATGTGTGAGGCCATACATGGTCCAAAACAGCTGGGTAAACCTTACAGAAACCAACAGGGGCTTGTTCCCTGTAGGCACAGTATTACAATACAGCTGTGACCCTGGTTATCAGCCTGATGGTCCTAGCATCCTCACCTGCACCGCACTGGGGCTCTGGTCCTCTGAACCTCCTCGCTGTATCCGCAGTGATGGTAACATTTTTCATTACGTCTGTGTGGAATGGAAAAGATAGTGAAATGCAGCAGTAAAAGCCAAAAAAATAAAATAGCAAAGGCTTTAAAAGTAGTAGGCTGACTCATTGCTTTTATTTTACACTTTTCTCCATTAGTGTGTCGACCCCTTTCCGATCCAGAGAATGGAGGTTACATCTGCCATCCTTCTCCTTGTCGAATGTTTACCCATGGCACCGTGATTGAATTCTTCTGTGACGAGGGCTTTATTCTTAAAGGGGATTACAAATATTTGGCCTGTCAAGATGGACAGTGGGATAGCCCGGCACAGATTAGTTGTGTGAGCCAAGGTAAGTCCTCAAACTGACATCCGTGACAAAGATAACATTATAAAATTCTTAAAATTGTAATGATGAATATACATAGCCTATTCGTCTTATTAAAGATTAATATCAAATGTCAACGGTGTCTCTTCCTTCAGGTTGCATAAGACCCTTTTTGGTGCCACATGGATCAACTAATCTGACTGAGACCAATAGGGGTTCCTTCCCTGTAGGCACAGTATTGGAGTACCGCTGTGACCCCGGTTACCAGCCAGATGGACCTACTATTCTCACCTGCACTGCACTGAAACAGTGGTCATCTGAACCACCTCGCTGCATACGCAGTGATGGTAAAGACAAACCCTCAAAACATAATGCCTGCCACATCGCAACATAGCACTCAAATGAGTAAATAGATTTTAGAACAGTAGATGTATAGTGTGGATTTTTGAAATACTAATGCTAGACAGATATGCAAAAAGGAAATGAGATGCTGCTTGTGATCATCTGTGTGCAAATTAAAATAACAATTAAGTACGATTTAAGAATTGTGGTGGACCTTTCGATGGGTTGGTCTCTTTTGGCACTGGCACTAATCTCTTCTTTTTGTATTGGACAGTCTGCCAGGCTCCATATCAACCTGAAAATGGGGGATACACCTGCCACCCCTCCCCATGTCGAAGATTTTCTCATGGCACTGTGATCGAATATTTCTGTGATGAAGGCTACATTCTGAAAGGCGACTATAAATACCTTACCTGCCAGTACGGGGAATGGGACAACCTAGTGCAGATTAGCTGCCTCATGGAGCAAGGTAAAAGGGCATTTATATAATCGACTTATTAAGGGTGTATTCAGTGTAAAAAAAAAAAACAGTAAAAATGTTGAATAACAGATCTTGTTGACAGCTATTTTACCTGTTTTTCAGACCATGATCCCACTTTACCACTCGGAATGCCTGCCCTGTCCATAGTAGCATCAACAGCAAGTTCAGTGGCCCTCATCCTTCTCCTGGTGGTGCTGCTGGTTCTACTGCAGCCAAAACTCAAATCTTTACATCGGTACGTCTATCCTCAATTTTCAAAAAGTATTTTTTGTTTTTTCAGTACCGTGACATTTTAATCAAATCTAGTGGTTTTAGTAAGTACTGTACATGGATATTAACTGTTTATTTAAGTGAAAAGTGGACAGATTATAACAGTTGTCTGGTCCTTGTCCTCACCTAGACGTGATCAGGGTGTGTCTGGCCAGCCTGTGTCCATTATGGTAGAGGGAGTCCAGGTGACTCTGCCCTCATATGAGGAAGCTGTGAGTGGTGGTGTCAGCACAGCTTCAGCTCTCAGCTCAGAGTCTCGGGTCCAGATAGTGCTGTCTGAGGGTCAACATGCCACAGCGCCAGAGGCAGGCCCTTCTAGACCATCTTCATTTAAACAACAGCATTCAGAGATGGATGTATACCAGCCTATACCACCATCATCTTCCTCCCAGTCACCCTCACCCTCCTCCTCTACTTGGGGTCTGGATCATGCAGGTGCTGCAGCACCTCTATCCTCACAGAGAAGACTGTCTGCAGGCAGCAACCAATATAGCCTGCCTCTGTTTGACTCAGAGATGGACTACTCTGATGGTAAAGTCCTCACTATGCTCACTGTTTTCTTACTTTAAATCCACACCTTATACATTTGAAAATTGGAAATAAACACCTTGATCAAAAATCAACACCTTGTACCAATGGAGATTTTTTTGTCGTTTTTCTACAGATATGCCATTACTGAAGGAGGCCTGAAACATGCTGCAGCCTTTGGATTTGCATACCCAAGACAACCAGCTCTGCTACTGACCTTAACTGGTGAGCAGGACACCTCTTCAGAGTTTGTCAACACAGCTGTCATCACAGTCAAGCCCTACTACAGAGGCTCTGAGTCAGACTGTGGGTCACTCAGAATAGTTCCTCTGATCATCCCAAAGGAGAACATAGAAGGGATTCACATGTACATACATGCTTACATTTTTATAGAAATTCCTACACTATGTATGTCTATTGTCTGACACAATTTTCAAATTTAGAACAAAAAACAGAAAGGACAAGCACTTCTGTTGGAATGCTAAATCCTCAAGTTTGTTTAAAAAAAATGACTGCATTTGATTTAAATGAGCAATGCTGCAAACTGAGTTTGGGAGTTAATAGTCTCAGTGTCTTGTTTACCATGTACATTCTTAAATCACATATCACGCTATTGAAATATACATGAACAAAATGCATAAAGGCCAGGGAATATCATTGTTGTCTTGTCATGCACACTCATAATGATGCCATCTATTTTTGGTATGACACTATTATTTACTTTAGCATTACTCACAATTTTTCACTTTCACTAGCAATATAATGCTGCTTTCCAACCTGCGAGATTAACCAAATGTTTCATGAGGTTAAGAACAACATCTTAAATGACATATGGTTAAGGTCACATTCCATTATATTTCATGTTTTCAAACATTTTGTTTCTAAATGTATTATTTTCATGTTCTACCCTGTCCCCAATGGCCTTAGCTTTCCACTTCTATGCACAGGTATCTTATATGTAAAATAAGGAATTTTAAAAAATGAATGTCAGTAAATTGCCTCCACAGTTTTGTGGTATGTGTGGCTTTGTCAGACATATGTGCACCAGAACATATTGTACTTTAATTTATTCAGGCTGCTTGAAAATTCCTGTTTAATGTCTAAATGGGAATCTAAAATGTATAGCGATTAATTTATTAGTGTCCAAAATGCTGTTGATCAGCTATGGTTTATGTTGATGTTACCACAGCTCAAAAAAATGGGTCTTTTCACTTTGCCGCTTCGGTTCTAATTCTACTGCAGGCACGTTGTATGTGATACTGTAAAAGTGGTTGGGAAGATCTAACTAAACAGTGAGTAAATGTGTATAGTTTAGTGTAATGTCACTGTTCACTTTGACTGTCTTTAAGTTTACTTTTTAACTGAAGAATGAACTGTGTGTGTGCGCGCATGAGTGAGACGATGTTTTAATATATGTAAAGAAGTGTCATGTTTAAGTTGATTCTGTAAATACCATGATCATTTTGATTAAATATTATTTGAAGTGTACAAGTTGCTTTTCTTCTCCATGAGTAAATTACTTACTATTTATTTTATGACTTTAATAAAGTGCAGTGAACTTTTCCAATCTCAAAAACTGAAATGACATTTGAATTGTAATTGAATAATTAATATTAAAAATAGAAGTACTCTTGTTAACTTTTTCCAAATATCATCTTTATACCAGATACTTTAAATATAAACATTCGTACAAAATGTTTTCTTGATATACAAAGTTGAATTTGAAGGACTATTAATAAGCACAGTTAAATATTAGTATGGTATAAGCTTCAACAGTCAGGTATATGCAGACGAGCTGGGTGCAGATAAGCTACATCATCACTTTAGGATTCAGCTCCTCTTCATGTTTGTCTGTAACACTGGTTTATGGTCCTTCATGCCATCCTCGTATTTTGTCTTCAGCCTTGATTTCTTTTTATTACTACGGTTGTTTCATTTCATCTTGTTTAACATCAACAGTGCAGTATGTTGGTGCATCTGTGAGAGAGAAAACCCGTGTTAGATTATTCAACTTTGAGCATGGCTATTGGAGATAATTATCTGCAAATGCAGGTTGAGTGTATGTTCCTCTGATCCCTCTGTTCTTCCAAGCATCACATTGAAAAACACACAGGCAGCTGTGACATTTACCCTCAGCTGGTGGTTTCAGTGTTTGGTAACATCTGAAGCAGAAGGCCAGAAGGAGGGCTTCACCGCACTGAAACATGATGTATATCAGTGGAAAGAGAAACATTGGACCGATGACCTCAGGAGTAAAGGCCACCTTAAGGATGGCAACACAAAGCTGGATGTTTTGGCACCCCGTTTCCATGGAGATGGTTCTGCTGCATCTACAAGAGAAGATGTATTTGGTTTATTATGATTTTGAGTTTTATTATCCCTCATTTGAGAGGTATTGTAATAGTTTTGTCATCTGTCTGTCTGTCTGTCCATCCAACAACATAATCGCATTATCTGAAGAATGTATTGAAATATTAGCACCGAATTTATACTGTGGATGCATTTTGGCATGGAGCAGAAGCCTATTGAAAATAAGTCACCTTGCCCTACTTTTTCAAGGTCAAATGGCCTTGTGCAGTTGGAATATCTAAATGCTTTCAAATATAAAGGTTAGTAATAACTTTTACACAAAGAAAATCTAATCTAAATTATAGGGCAGTAACTTTCACCAGAATCTTACACTATATTTGACCAAGGGGTATTAAATGTGCAGCATGTTATGTTTACTATTAGTCTGATTACTAAAAATACTGCCAATACTTAATCCAACTGCCATTTAAATACACAAGAAGTTATTTCTCCTTAAGTAATGTAGCTCTTTTGTGTTTGATAGAACACAGGACTCATCATTGAATACATATTGTTAAATATTTAGGACTCATTAGAACTTTTGCAGGGATAATATAAAAGTGTTACCTTAAATTGTCTACTGATTGAGAAGACAACTATAAAAATTATTTTTGATGGTTATAGATACTTGATGAGATATATACAGCATGGCCCAAAAAAGTTTCAACTAATATTTCCTCAGACCACCTTTGGCTTTAATTAGGGAAAGGATTTGCTCAAGATTTCAATAACCTAGTGTAAAGTCACAATGTTTCTATCTGTAATTTCTTTAATGCATAAAGTTGTTGAACCTGACCAACTGCCAACAGTCATCTGCCTGTCTTCACACCCTGATCATTCTTTAACAGGATCAACCATGACTTTTTTCCACTGAAACATAGTCCAATCTTTATGCTCTCTATCAAACTGATGGTTTAAGAAAAAGAAGCTATCCATTCCATCAATTAAGAGTAAAAATTATTTATAGATGAAACACTAAGCACTGCAGCAAATATCCAATTGTGTGTTTACTTTTTTTTTTTTTTTTTTTTTTTGTCCACCAGTGTATATTGAGGTTTTTTTTGTCTAGAAACATTTAGTGTTTAGCTTTTGTTAAATGCATTTACATTGTAAACAAAAAAGAACTACTTTAAAAACATTTTCCACTGTTAATTAGAATAGAATCTGCCGCTGTATTTACTTACTGAGGCGTCATCCTGCACAAAACAGACATGACATATCCCAGAGTAAAGCCAATCAGTGGCATCAGTGCAGCCACAGTAAGGACATCAGGCATGAAGATGGTCCACAGCACATCTCCGACAGCAAACCCAGACAGAATTGACACCAATATAGTGGCGATAATCAAGAGACTGAGTCCAACCTGTCAAAAAATATGTCAAATGTCTGTTTTACTGTTAAAAATGTTACTGAGAATGACAGCATTAAACTCAATAGAGACTAGGAAGAGATAACCAGCTCATTCTCAAGCCGTCATAAAACCTTAAGTCTAATCTCTTGACTATGTAGGAATAGTAATCTTACCTTTAAGACAGCTGATGTGTAGTGTGGTTTGTAGTGATTGATAATAATGCCAATGGTACAAGGCACTAGGGTGAATGCCAGAGCAGTCATGATGCCAACGTATGGCACAGCATTTTCCAGGCCAGGGAAGCCTTGGCAAAAGATGAAGAGCAGCAAAGGCATCATACCCAGAGCCACTATAGAGGAGCAGGTAGTCATCACAATGCTGGATCGAATACAGAGGACAGTTTATTAGAGTAACACATTCCAGCCCTTAAATGAAAGTAGCTTTACCACAATTCAAATACAAGTATTCTCACCAAAATGTCTATATGATAATAATGCAGCAGTGAGATTAATCTAAAAACAGACTAAATATGTGTAATAAAATGTTACTGTTTTAATGCTTATACTTATGTTCAGCCTCATTTTAGTTACTTTATACAGCCTGCTGTTGAGCAGTTTAACCTGCAGCAATGCATCACAAGATCATCATATGTCAGTAGCATGGCTGTCCTGAGTACCACATACTTCATGAACTTAGAAAAGAAGCCCTGTTTTTAACTGATGATGCTTTACCAGTTTATTTAAAATGTTTTTATTTTAAGCTTTTACGACTTGTGAAATAGAACAGTTTCATAATTCAAACTGCGCCATTTCATCTAACAATAAAAATCTATATATTGAGAAATATGTGGTTTTCACTGGACATGAACAGTTGTGATCTGAAAAGTAATTATTACATTTTATTTTACAAAAGTTCAAAAAGGAATATTTTCCTCTAAGACGCAGTGGAGTATAAATATAAAGTTGCATCAAATGAAAATAATTATAATCCATGTGGCTGAAATTTGTACTTAAATACTGTAAGTACAACGAAATTATTCAGTGACTTTCAACCATTGCAAATAGGAAACAAAACAAGACTTTTTGGAATGCCAACAGACTTGCTGACACAAATTTAATGGTAAAGTATGTGTTTCTATCTTCCACACCAGCAGGGTTTACCTGAGGTTCATGTCACCTTTCACAGCCAAGGAAAAAATATTGGATAAGCTTCCACCTGGACAGCAGCCACAGATGAGTACAGTCACAGCCTTAATAGGATCCATCTGTAAGGTTTTGGCTAAAGCATAAGCAGTCAGTGGCATGATCCCAAACTGGGCCAGTAGAGCAATGCCTACCCCTTTAGGCTTGAGTATGTGGCTTTTAATTTTGGATATCTCCATTTTGCAGCCAAGGGATATCATAGTGATGAAGAGGATAATGATGGTGATGGTGTTGATGGCTTTGTTGAGGGGGGCAGGAATGTTAAAGGCACCTGCGCTTCCATTACTGGAGACATTTCCTTCATTGTAGACTCCCTTATAGAGCTCTTCGGTTACATTCATGGTAGCACTGGTGCCAGTACTGTGCATTTACACTGCTGTGGCTGTACCTGTTACATAAACACAAAGAATTAGCATGAGCGACCTTTTCACAGCAGATATCACGGCTTGTGAAACCAGCAGAAAGCACAGGTGGTAATGACAACATACAGTAAACTATGGCTCTGGTCAATTTAGTTCAGGGGTTCTCAAAGTGTTGAGGGATAAGGCCGATATAGAAATCTGGTGCCGACCAGAGGGCCACTGAAGGGGTGGGGGCAGAAATAAAAGACTGAAAACTACATTCAATTTGCAGTATTGTAGTAAGAAAATATTGCAGGTTTAGTATATAATGATCAGTCAAGGTTATTTACAAAGGTATTAAGTTGTTTAGTGTCATTTACAGGTGTAAGTTCATCAGCCCATTAATTTATTTCTTGGTTACTGAGGGCCGCCAGAAATGTTTCAGAGGGCCGCCATTGGCCCCCGGGCCACACTTTGAGAACCACTGATTTAGTTGCACTAAAATGACTGCTGTCAAAATATTTACAGAAAAGACTTGACCAGTTGTAAAAAAAAAAAAAAAATGGTTTAGTTCGACACCAACAATGTGAATGCCAACTAGGCCACTCAGAGTGGAAAGCTTAAAATGACAGTACTGACAAATCAAAAACACAGCTGATTACATGCAGCAGCCAGTGAAGCATATTAACAGCATCCAAGGCTAGTCATCCATGCGAGTGTTACAGTATTCCGGCTAAATAGACATTTCCACTAATTCCACATGACATTAAGAATGTCAGTAACAACAACCCAGGAGTCTGGGTCAGAGTAAAACCCAGCACTTGGGTACATTTTTACAATTTTCACTCACTTTATTCTCAACAATTTTCTCTCAGTGTCACTGAAAATTTAAATACAAACACATACACATAGGTGTGTTTTATTTAGAATGGGGTTATTTAGTTTGATGGTCAAAACTATAGAATTTCACATGAAGTTTAGTAATGTGGTTATTTTATTTGTTTGAACACTTTCACAAACAGTTAAACAAACTGGCCACAGAGTAGACAGTGGTTCAGTTGTTTGTTTTTTGTTCTTTCATGGTCTTCACAGTAAAATTGAAAAATAAATAAACAACAAATGCCAACCTTATTACTCACAACCATTTTAAATATTAAGGTAACAAGTTGCTGTCTTACCTTCATTTAGACGAACTTCTGCCGCTTTAAAGTTGTGTCTCACTCACTGGTTCCCATCTCTCCTCACATTCTTCTGCCTAGATCCTTTTCTCTGTAGACCCCTTTCCCTCCCCTCTTTGTCACATGGGCCCATGTGAAAATAATAGGGGCAGCAACAGCACCAACAAAACATGTAAACTGTTTTTCTTTTGAACTCATTGCGAAACTGTTTTACCCTCTCCACGTATTCTACACAATCTAAGTAATTCCAGGTTTTGAAACAATGATGGGAAGTCATCTGCTTTGCACTGGTAGATTTGGCAACTCCTTTATGTAGTATCGTGGGAAAGTTTGTCATTGATAGGCTTGATAGTGTAGAAAGAATGTAATTATGGTGATACTTCTAAAGAGGTACTTTCATTTAGCCTCACTAGCGCACGTAAACAAACCTTCAATTAACCTTATGCAGCCAGGAAGAGAATTCAATTTGCCTGGCAGTGCCAACAGTTGTTTCAAAAGAACCTCTCTTTTATTGTAAGACTGGGGTGCTTTTGTCAACCCAGAAACTTAAGTTCCAGCTCACATGAGTGTCCAAGATACGTCAAACAAGACCTAAAAGCTATTGGTCTAATCCTTACAAGTGTGGTAAAGATTAGCAAAGACAGCGCATGTTAAATGTCTCGTGCCTCACATGCCACAATCCTTCACTACAACAATTGCTGTTATAAGTTTCTACAAAGCAAAGGTGTCTGGACTTTACAAGTGATGAATAAATGGATGATATATTAAGAGTCATAGATAAGATAGATATTTGGAAAAACACCCCTCACATTTAGTTTCAAAAGCCTGAGGGAATTAGATTTCAAACCAGAAGGGTATTCACAGAATGTGACACCAAGCTTAGGCCAATTGTCCCTTAATATTCTTATTACACATAATTAAACCACAAAGAAAAAATAAAACACACAATTATAAATTGTGTTTTCCTTCATTGTGCCATTTGGTGCCACTATAAGTGACCGAATGGTTGCAAAGGTCAAGTTCAAGGTTTAGGGATAAAACGCTGTCCAGAGAAAGGGAAAGGCAGACCCATCCCTTTTTACAGATGTGTTCCAAAGTTTAAATATATCATCCTTGAGTCATGCTCTTCAACTGAGTTGCCATTATACCGACACACTTGTCAAACACGAGTGATGGAGATGAGGAACCAGGTCAATGTCAAGTGGCATTATTACGTAATCAGTATAGTTCAGTTACATTCTGCTTAGAGTAACATTCAAGACATTCATACTAACATACTAATGTACATATCAGTGAATATTAAAACATTGATTTTATCATTATCAGAAATATTACAATGAAATTTAAGTCTGTGATTATGAGAAGGCAGTTTGTTTTGGTTTCATATGTAATCCTTAATGAAAGCCTTACTTTTAAAAGTATTCAGGAAATATTGAATTGCGATGGTGTATATATATATATATATATATACACACAATCTCAATTC
>JAPSES010000105.1:10256999-10281624 GCA_029822895.1 Maxillicosta whitleyi | reverse complement strand
TTTTTGTATGGTGTGATTGCTCAATGCTGTACACATTTAATTTGATGTAAGCTGTGTATCAGGTTAAAAGGTTAGGCAAAAAAAACAGTGTTTGCCTCTAGTCTATTCCTTTTTTGGTTACTATGTTTATTACAATTATTGTACTAAGGGCAATGATTGATGTACAAACCAAAATAAATAAATTCATTCATTCATTCAAATATTTAAAGATTACTTGATTAATTTCCAATCAGTTGCCAAAAAGCAGGACTCAAATGATAAACATTCTCATACATCTGAAATTGTATTTAGTACCACAAACTTTACAATCCTAAGACTGGGGAAAAAAAGTCTTTCAGCTGTAAAGCAACAAAACAGAGGATATTATCTTTGGTCTCATTCCTACCATTTAAAATGATCAGCAAACTCAAGGCAGTTCCTTCTTTCTGTGCCATAGAAACAATGATTTGTGCATTCATCACTTTGACTAATCTATAACTCACTCCATTTAGGGGTCCCTCAGTCCTCTCCAAATCACCTGCAAATGATATGGAATACCACTGCAAGATTGCAGAAAGGACCAAAAGTGCCACCATATCGCTCCCATCTAAACCTCTCTTCATTGTGTACTTTGAGATTCATCACATTTAAAGCCTTTAATGGTTCAACTCATTTTAAAACTTAGAGATGGTCTAACTTTCCAGGTGCTGTGGAACCAGCTAAGATTAGATATAAATACATTCCTTCTGTCTGTAGTTTGAAATGTAGGGGGAAAAATTGTTTTCTTTTCTTTAGCATTCCTGGCACACCAATCTTTTGGTCTGTTTAGTCTATAAGTTCAGATGTACATTTTGTGGCTTGTGATTATTAGTAATTCTTTTGACATATCTTTACTTTAAGTGTTTTAATGAAGATTAATTTTGCATTGTCCTGTTTCATAACCTGTGCAGCATTTTTTTTTTTTTTTTTTTTTTTACTTGCTCAGTTATTTACTATGTACATTCACATCCCACTGCATAAAATATGATATCAATTTGTGTGATATGGTGTTGTTTTTATAATTCAATGTGCTCTCTGAACAGGGTCATAAACTGGGTAGCGATGAAGAAAGTAAGTTCATTTTAAAAATATTAAAAACACATATTCACAGACTTCAAAATATTGGCATTTGTTTATACTTTTGTATTATAAGACACCATTTATCAATAAATAGAAATTATATAAAAATTTGAATTTAAAAAATGTCTCTCGGCCGGCCTGGGAACGCCTCGGGATCCCTGAGACAAAAACTGTGTGTAATACAGCCTGTGGGGAATAATCTTTATTTTCAATATTTATTTTTTTGTCTTTCATAGTAGCAGATGTGAGGCAAGTTTGGAGTTTATCCATGATTTAAAAATGAGCACACATAGAACATGCAATAATTATTTAATAAAAAATGCTGAACAGCACACATTTACGGTGTATACAAATTTAATCGAAACATTTCCAGTTTTAGTAGAATATGGCATTCTGCAGTAGCTGTATGAACAGTGGAAGCTATTTAAAGGTCCTATGAAGGCAAGTTTGCATGGATGGAGAGTGGGGGAGGGCAGCTGACATGAGCTAGGCCACCATCTGGCCTCATAATCATATGCTGGGTGAAGAGCTTGGTTATTGTAACACACTACCCTGCTACAATATTCACCTAAATAACTGACTACCACAATGCATTTCATTCTGCAGCCTTAATAACACAAATTCAAGAAGAAGCTATCTGCAAAGAACGTTAAATTAAATGTGACTGTAAAGGTTTATAACACACCCAATTTATTAAATTCATGTCTGCTCAGTAAAGTATAAGTTACTACATCAATTTAATAACTAGGAGTAATACACTTTTCTGCATAAATAACACTGGAGTTCCTGAGGCTGCTATGTTTGCAACTTGGAGTAGATAACGGTGTATTTCGGTGGGCGTGTCAAGGTCCGTGGATTTGTGGTAACTGTAGTCAAAAAAATATTTAAAGTACTAGCGCTTCAAGGGGGGATTCCTACATTACCCACAAACAATTGTTTTGCTGAGCTTGCGCAGTGTATGTTTTCCCGTCCATGTGTAGGCGAATCACGTGTAAAGAAACCGTCGGTCGTCATGTCTGTGCTGTAGAATCGCTCCGTGCTAGATTTTATTTGCCACCCCAGTTGTCGCTGCACTTTGTTTTGACAGCTGCTTACTTTCTTTTCTCATACCTTTTCACAGAAGAATGAGCGAAAACGATGACATCGAAGTCGACAGCGATGTATGTGGTTTAGTTTCCTGTAGAAGTAGCTAGCCAGTTTGTTAGCTAAACAACTTTAACATTCCTGTCAACCTACGCTATCTGATTAAGCTAGCTAGTGAGCTGTGTGTTTAAGCTAACAGTGCGTTTCATAACGGGGAAAGAGTGTTTATTCCAGTAGTAGTTGACTGGTTTGGAATTTTAGGTCGAGCACATTAAAGTCAGGTGATAATATTGCGTATTTTTGCTGCGTTATAGCTCTTTGACATTGATTATTCCTTTAGGGCAGTTCATCATAGGGCAACAATAATAAACTGCCTGTAGTGTTATGAGAGCTAATGGTCTAATAAACCACACTTGTCAAGTTGAAGTACAGACTGTAGGGCTAATGAAAATATGACACGACTGCCATAAACGGTAGTAAACCTGTCGTCGTAAGCAAGGTCAGCCCATCTGAGAGGTGAAGGATAGGACGGATATAATCTGACCGTACAAGTTGTATGTCGTTGCATCGTTTTTTAAAATTAGAATGCATCAAAAACAAAGTTCAGACTTTGAGAAATATAGGTTAACCTGCCATGTCTGACGCCTAAATGTTATATTTAGTAGGCCCGAAATATCTTGAAATTTACGGATTATTTTTTGCTATTTACTTGTTAAACCTTAAAATCGGTTCTTTGCTTCGTTTTTGTAAAATGTTGAATCTACTTTGAATAAATCAAATGAAACAAGCAGGACAAAATGGGCAAAGAAGCACTCGGCGTTCTCCTGAATTGCTAAACCTCTTACATTAGCATTAGATCTGCAACACAAATAAGACACTGGAGATGACTGTGTTCATTTTCTTTGGGTTGTATATCCACATTAACCAGTCCTGTGATATTTTTCTGCAGCCTCGGTCCTTTTTGAAATGCATTATGCCTTCAACGAGTGTCTGTGCAGGAGTTTGCAAATGCCTGAAATAAAATCTCTTATTTCCATAATAAACATTATGAACAAAAAATAGTTTAACTAACCCATAATGTATTAAACTAGTGCATCGAATCGACGCTAAAATATCCGATTTTCGATTTGGTTAGATATATTTCTGGCGGATAATTCCCCTCCCCCCATTTCATTAAGCTGGATCTTCTGCTCTGGATCCTCATGCTGATATACTGTTTGACTGGTGAAGCTTATATTGAAAGGGAAATGTAATGGTGCCTGGCAAATCACTTTTTTTTTTTTTTTTTTTTTTAATTTTCTTCATTTCTTTTATTTGTTTTTATTAAATTGAACATTTAATAGATTTGAATAGTTTGTCAGATTTGTTTTTGTTTTGGGGTTCTTTTTTGTGGTCATTCTTTTTTATATACTTCTGCTCATCTGGAGAAGCCAAAAACACAGATTAGTGCATTAAATCACACTTTGCTCCTATAACACTGAGGCTGTGGCACTTGTTATCATACAGTTGTAACAATTTGTATTTGACCCATTCACTAATCTAAATAGGTCAGTTTTTTTCATATTAGGCTACAAGGTTTATCCATAGCTCTGTCTGCATTTGATACACTAAATAATAATAAAAAAAAAAATCCTTTGTTAATATTTGTGACTAATTTTGATTAGCAGTTTACCTTGACACAGTACTTGGCCTGTGACTGAGCCAACTGGCTGCAGTAGACCTTCAGCAGCTGCTGAAGAGAGTCTGCAGAGCTGATGCTTACTGTTTTGTTTTTTCCTCAAGTTGATGCACAGCACAAGTTTGGCTTTCTCAGTATCGACATCTTTTTATATATTTATCATTTAGATTAGTATTAGATAATTGCTATAGTATGTTGAACAGTTTACATTTTAAATTATGTTTTGCTTTGGAACTCAATGTTTGCAGAGGTAAATAGATAAGGTGGGTTAATAATTGGAATTGATGTGTTTTTCCTGTGGAGGACATTGAATTGTTACCATTGACCCATTAAGACAGGGGTCACCAACTCTGGTCCTCATGAGCTACTATGTTTAAGATGTATCCGTCTTCCAACACACCTGATTCAAATGATAAGCCTATCGTCCAGCTCTGCAGAAGCCTGATAACGACCATCAGGTGTGCTGGTAGAGGGAAACCTCTAAAACATGTAGGCGAGGAGCTCTCGAGCACCAAAATTGGGTACCCCTGATCTAAAACATGCAGGATAGTAGCTCTGGAGGACCAGTGATGGTGGCCCCTACTTTAAGAGTATGCAGAACATCTGGAAAATTTAGTAAACGGAGAGCACGTCATTGTAAAGATCATGCGTATTGGTTTCTGCTATGGGATGTCAAACTAAGATTTGCATAAAGACCTATGAAAAACATTCTTGCCATTTTCTGTGTATTTTCTCAAGTACTTAGTTACTAGAGGCAAATGTTGAAGCTTTATATACAGAGCTATATATATTTTTGGTAATGTGCTTTGTAGAACCCTGCTGTATTTAAAGAACTACTAGTATAATCTTTGCCTGTTCTTTTTCAGGCAGACAAGCGAGCACATCACAACGCACTGGAGCGCAAACGCAGGGACCACATTAAAGACAGCTTTCACGGTTTACGAGATTCTGTGCCTGCGTTACAAGGGGAGAAGGTGAGGGGAAATTATAGGCTATTGGTTTTTTAAATGTAAAAATCAGTCACATAAGCTTTGAAAAACAACATGAGGTTTCATATTTGGAGGGATGAGATCCGCAGCCCTTGTCAGGGCTCAGAAACCTTGAGGTAAATAAAGTCTTCAGTTCATCAGTAGTGTTAAATATTCATCCAGATTATTAGCCTATTCTGTTAAACCATTAAAATCTCTGCTGTTGTGTGGTTTTCTGATTTAAACTTCTGATGTTGCCCTTTGCCAATGTGTAGCTATGATCCTCCAAATCTGAGAATTACATTGTGGACTTATCTGCTAGGCTAGTACATGAGAATCAATGTCACAAGCTGCTTATTGTCCTTCATGGACCTCTACAGTTCTGTTACATTCCCACAGCACAGCCACCTGACTGCTGCACAAGAGAAATATTTTTGTACACAGCATCCAGTTGCAGGATATTTTAGATTAAAAAGATTCTTCTTTTTTCTTTGCAGTGTGCTGATATTTGATAAGTCTTGCTTGTAGAACCTAACTCTAACACCATGTTAACTCTGTAAGTGTGCTGTACAGTTGGTTTGAGTACAGAAAAGCATGTACTAACTGAATAACCAGACACTGCCACTTTACCCCACGGCTCTTGGAAATTTTTTGCTGACCGAGTTCTGTTTCACAGGCTTCCCGAGCACAGATTCTAGACAAAGCCACAGAATACATTCAGTACATGAGGCGGAAAAACCATACCCACCAGCAAGACATTGATGACTTAAAGAAACAGAATGCAGTGTTGGAGCAGCAGGGTAAGAGACTTATCATGTGCATGATTCTGCAGATGTTTGACTCAGATGTATCTGATGTAATAGTTGTCCTGTTTTTTCTGTAGTTCGTGCACTGGAGAAGGCCAAGGGGAACACTCAGCTCCAGACAAACTATTCTTCTGATAGCAGCTTGTACACAAACCGTAAAGGGAGTGCGGTATCGGCCTTTGATGGTGGGTCCGACTCCAGTTCTGAATCCGAACCAGAAGAGCCGCCCAACAGAAAGAAGCTGCGAGTTGAACCCAGCTAGACTCTACTCTCTACACAGACTCTCTTGCCCACCAGCCCCACCTCCTCTTACTTATTCGCACTGAGTCCTGCCTTCTTATGCCAGTCCAGGACACAAGATGGAGACTGTGTGAGAGAGGTGCTACCACAAAAACAAAACACAAACAAAAAAAAACTAAACGCTTCTACCTTCCTTTTTCCTGGCAAGCGTCCTGACACTCCTCTCATGGCCCAGCAACAACTCTTAAGATCCCTAAAGTGAGGCAGCTCTGCAATTTTGAAGGACTTGCTTATCAAACCTCATTATAACCATTCATAATCAAATGTGGAAATGACGAGGTATGAGACTAAAGAAGAGAACCGGAGGTTTTTTCTTTCGGTTACTTTAGACAACCCCTGCAGTGTGTGGGAGTTGTGCAAGTTAAAAATCTTTCACAAGTTGTAATTAGGGACAGTTTACCTTTTTAATATTCATATTTTTATGGAGAAAGAATGTGAAGTTGCTTTTGAAAGAAATGTGTTATGCAAGGTGCAACCCTCCTTATTTAGTGTCGGTGGCTCAAATTTTTGTCTTTGACATGTTTGTGTAATCAAATTTATCTTTCTATTTATAGTGGTGCATCAAAATTAATTTCTTACCCTTATATACTATGACTGATCTTATATCCTGCTCCCTACACATCTCTGGCTTCAGATTTGTGTGCAAATACTGGAGGAGGAACAAGTTGGCCTGCAGTTTTGGTAGATTTTTCCACAGGTTCAACTTATTTTCCTCTACTTTTTATTATTATCTGATTAAAAATGTGGATTAAATGTCCCTTAATTGATACTGAATGTTACACAAAGCAGTTTAAGGGCAGTGACTTTTATCTTTGTTTTTGGAAGTCAGTTTCAGTGTGTAGTATATTACACTGTATCCTCTTATTGGTGTCAGTTCTGCAAAGAAAAGCCTTCCCTTGAAATATTTGCCTGCGCTGGGAACGTTTATCTTTCTTTTTTCCTTTTTGCAGAGGTAAACTAGTGTGTATGTAATCAATATTTTTTGTTCCATTCCTTGGAAATTACAGGTATGTTGTACATACTGCCAACGGTTGTCTTGCAAGTTAAGGCGTACCTTTACTATGAGACTATAAATAAAACTATTTTATCCTTTTCGGATGTATTTTTGACTCGTGTGCTGTTTTTTTCTGGCTAAGAAGCACTTGTTCACATTGAACTGAAGGAAAGTTGCTCAGCTACTCAAACCAAGTTCAGTAAACTAAATACTGCTCAGATAAAAGTGGCATAGAGTACATAAAGTGAAAGATATGACATCTTGGATATTTGCAGATCAGATACATATTTATACCAGTGGGAAATTTAATGTCTGTACCATTTCAATCATTTTTAAAAAACAGGTATACGTGTGTATTACCAACTGAATAGACTGTAACAATGAAAGGCACAGGTGACTATTGTGTTGACTTGCGGGTCAAAAGTGACTCAGTACTTGTAGAAAAAATATTTTAAACTATCTTTTTCCAACTTGAAATTTTGTGACCCCATCATTAGAAAATGTGTTACTTTGTTTTTGTTTGTTTCCATGTGGGCTGTACACCACTAGGATACAAAGATTGACTTATAGATCATTTTTACCGTGAATTATAACAGCATTTAAACACCAGAAAAAAATTCAAAGGCCAAACACAAACTTTGTTTAATACACACATACCTACATTAAAGAAACTGGATTGATGTACTAATTGAGCTTGCATTTGACCTGTACCTGCAGGTCCTCTACCAGAGGCCTGGGGGCCTGAGGGTTCTGTGCAGGATCTTGAGTGTTCTTAGCAATGCACTCTTGGACAGAGATTTCTGATGTTGTTCCTGGTATCTGCTGGAGCCATTCTCCCAGCTTGGAGGTCACTGCCCCTAGTGCCCCGATCACTACTGGTACCACTGTTGTCTTCACACCCCACATTTTCTTTAACTCCTCTTTCAGCCCTTGGTATCTCTCAAGCTTCTCATGTTGTTTCTTTCTGATGTTCCATCACTGGGGATTGCTACATCTATCACCACCACTGTCTTCCGATGTTTGTCCTCCACCACTATGTCAGGCTAATTAGCTATTAACATGTTATCTGTTTGGATCTGGAAGTCCCACAGGATCTTGGACTGTTCATTCTCTGTCACCTTTGGGGGTGTTTCCCACCTTGACCCTGGGACCTCCAGTCCATACTCTGTATAGATGTTCCTGTATACTATGCCCGCTACCTGGTTATGTTGTTCCATGTATGCCTGGGGTGTAGGCTGAACCATTGCTGATACCATGAGTAGACGTTTCACTGTCCGACAGGTCCTTAGGAGGAACAAGAGTAAGAAGATGTATCTCAAGAGGAAGATTGGAGGGTATGAAGAAGAAGAGAAGAAATCCCTCAAGCTGAAAGAGACATTTTTGTCAAAGAACTGCAAAGTTGTATGGTCCTCATCAAGTTCAGACAGCAACCAGGGAAGAACAGCAGCATCAAACATCATAAGGATACCTTCAGGGCCAACAAGGTATTCAGCTGCCCATGTCCAGGGCATTTCATCCACCTTCCTCCAGCTCATCCAACCAGCCATCGAAAAAATCATCCCAAAGAATACAAATTTGGAAGGTTTGCGGAAATATGGAGAAAACTGGAAAAATATGGATGAGATTGACCTGCTACATAGGGCTTTTAATATTAACAGGTGCATTATAGGTCCCATGGCGAGGCTCCATATAGTCTCTGAGATGCAAAGACTGGAAGGACAATTTCTTGTGCCACAATGACACTGAAAATCTTTCACACTGTCTCAAAAATGCTGAGATTTGAGAACCATGAGTCAAGACCAGCAAGATGTGTGACGGATAAACTTTTTCCTTTCAATATAATTAATTTAGGAGTAATTATTTCACATTTATATGATAGCAATAATAAACCTTTAGTGTGTAAAATAAAACTGTAATGACAGTTGGTTTGTGGTTAAAAAAAAAAAGTGTAATAATGTTCACTGATGATCGTCTTTTTGTATTGTGAAACAAAAAAATACATGATGAAAAATGAATGAATGAATGAATGGAGTTGAATAGATAGATAACAGGTTGTTTCATCATCCAAAATAGATTTTGGATTTAAAATTTGATTAAGCTGCTTTATTTTGAGGCTTTGGTAGGGCGGGTCATTTTTGACCCGTAGGACAAGGGGAGTAAACAAAATGTTAAGATCGCACGACGGTTTAAACAATAGGGTTGGGATGTGGCCACTGATCTTCGATTAGTTTCTTGTGGGATGCAGGTTATGTGCTGCCTTCTGAGTCGTAGGAAATTGTACAACCCATAGCTTATTGTAGTGACATTCAGCCTATCTCAAAGAAAAACTAAATTCAAAATATCCCGGTTAATCACTCATGATGGTGAATATATACATGAAGTATATCAAAATATTAGACTAAGATAAATTAAAAAAAAGTACCAAATGTCAATACTCCTTAAAAGAGTTTTGAATTTCCGATTACTAACTGAGGGTCTGACGAGGGTCTTTGAACGCAGCACACACCGACAGGACCTGCACATCAGCCGAAACCTGCATAGAAAAGTCATGCTTTGTCGTATTGTAGGTTTTGAACATGGCTAAACAATACGACGTCTTGTTCAGTTTGCTTATGCTTGGAGACTCGGGGGTTGGGAAGACTTCCATGTTGCGCAGGTTCACGGATAGTGAATTTGATTCTTCACATATTTCCACCATCGGTAAGACACCAAATTCCCTGACGCCTGTGTTTAAAACTTCACAAATTGATCTCTATATAGGACCGGATAGATGAAGAGTTTTCACAGAATATATACTGAGTACTCAACTGTTTTTATATAGTAGCTTATATACTTTTTTTTGGGTATTGTAGCTTTTTTTTTTTTTTTCAGCTTCAAGTTTGAGAAATCTGCTTAGCTAGTAGGATTAGTAAATACCCCAGGTCCAAACAGCCATGAAACTGAAACAGTAGTAGGAAAGCTCAATTACCATATACTAATAAATAGTGCCATTTTGGAATAATGGTCCTCCTTATCTTCCATTAACAAAATCATGACTACAATAAACTAAACTTTTGTTTGAACAGTAGTCATTTTTCCCCTGTGTTTTAATACACTTAAGTAAAGTTTAGCATTTCACATTCATTAACATTTCTTATCTTTGATGCCCTGTTTCCTGACCATGTGATAGACCATTGATAAGCTAATGAGGTTGTTTTACACTGAAGTGTCATCACATACAACCACCACACAATCTGTTGTGACCCTTAATAGGAAATGCATGGAAAGTGTGAGTGTAAGATGGAGCTTAGTCCAGGGTTAAAAGCTTTGAGAACTAGATTCCAACAAGATACCATTTTCCCATTTCCTAGAGGATAATGGCTGTGCAGCTGTCAGGGTTTGCATAGGATTAAACCCAGTTATTTGAGAAAGTAGCACAAAATGTCCTTGCCTTTGCTTTGATATGATTGTTGATTACTAGTCATCAAGGTGAGTATTGCAGACAGCTGAGGGAGCAGGAGGACACTGATGTGAAGACTGTTGAGGGAAACGGTTTGCATATAACAAGCACACACCAGTAAAACAAAGTGCATTTATATATGCAAGCATTTGTGCCACCATGTCAATAATGAGGTGTTTAAAGGGATTACAGTCTCATATGAATCTCTTTCAAGTCAGCTTTGCATTAGTAACAGATGTGAAACATGCTACTTTTGTTTCCTGAGGGAATCACATTTAGGTGTGGACTTCAGCATCATACCTTCAAGTATCTCCTTTGTTTTTATGTTGAAGACCATTTTGACAGTCGCATTTCTCAGCACTTTTGTGTTAACAGAAGAGAGCATCTTCCTAGAAACCTCATGCACGTCCTTTAGGGAAACGCAAAGCCGGAGGAGTTTTCTCACGGTTAATGATTTATCCACGGACTTGTTATATGCTTAAAAAATACCACAATTGGCCCAAAACACCAGATGTTCATTTTTAACCAGGTTTGTTGACGCTGCTCAAATGAATTTTTATAATACAGGTTTATGTTATTTTTAAAAATTGCATGTTTTGTTTAAAATATGTCATTTTGTTCTGCAGGAATTGATTTCAAGATGAAAACACTAGAAATAGATGGAGTAAAGGTGCGAGTACAGATATGGTAGGTGAAATTTTCCCTAAAGACTGGGTTATTTATGCTGCTGACATGTTCACTGTGTCAACCTGCTTTGCTGATGTGTGTGTTCTCTGCAGGGACACAGCTGGTCAGGAACGTTATCAGACCATTACCAAACAGTACTACAGGCGTGCGCAGGTAAGCCTCCCATCAATATAGTCTAGTTACCTGAATTAATTAATGTAATATTTCATCCAACTTTCTGTTTTTTTGTTTATTTCTATTCAGGGTATAATTTTTGTATATGACATCACAAATGAGCCGTCCTTTCAGCGCGTAGTAAAGTGGGCTGGTGATGTAGATGAAGTAAATATCATTTCATTTCTTGTTCCCTTGTTGTCCTTTACTCTGACCCAGTATTTGTATTACATCTTAGTGAGCTGTCAGTGTTTGCTGCACACCTTGTAGTTAAATGTCAGTAACAACAACAAGTGTCTTATCTGTTTGCTGTCCTGGTTGTTCTTTTAATGTTGTCTGTATTTTTGCAGTTTGCCCCAACGGAGGTGAACAGAATATTAGTGGGAAATAAGACTGATGAAGAGCTAAGCAGGCAGGTGCCAAAGGAGCAAGGCAGCAAGGTATTTTGTAACTTTTTTTTTTTCTAATTATTTGTATCCGCTGAATTGAATAATTTTATCTTGAGTATATCATTACATGCTAGCTTAAAAAAAACATTCTTCATATACGTGTGAAAACTATTTTCAAATGTGGTGAACCATCCAACCATCATATTTAATTGGATCTTGCAGCTAGCCAAATCTTATGGGATGGACTTTTTCGAGACGAGCGCTTCCTCCGACAGTAATATCAATGAGGTGCATCTACATACAAATATGCAAGTACTGCAGAAAACACATACTCTTTGTATTTATTTTGTACTTCCTTCTTCCTCCTCCAGTCATTCACACGTATAACAGAACTGGTGCTGGAGGCTCATAAAGCAGATGTGGACAACTTGTTAGGATCTCTGGATGAATACCTTGATAAAGCTGCTCTGGAGGAGGAGACGGATGAGTCACGTGCTGAGACCAGCACTCACAGGTTCTGCTCGTGTTAGCATGATGAACATCATCACTGTGCCATAGATTAATCTATTTTACCTCTATGTGACATGGCTCTGCCTTGGATCAGACTCAATGGAAATGACATGTCAACAGATGCAGTTTGCAGGATCTACCAGCAGAGGGACAATTTTGTTTTGGATTACTGAATCTTTGTAGTCAGTAAAGAGAATATCCACCATTTCTCAAGGAAGTTCTGTAAATACTTGCTCTGGAAAAGCTACTGTCATCGCACATGTGTTTGCACTTAATCTCTCATGAATTTATTGTATTCTACCACATTTGCCTTGTTTCTGTTTTGTTTTTGTAAGCTAAACTTTGGAAAAAAAACAAACAAACATGCAAATCAATATATTACATGTGGCTCCTTATGAAAGAAATGTATTTATTAAGGTGAGAAGAGTGTGGAGGCTGTATTTTTGGTTGCATCAGGACAGGCACTGAATTATTTACACCCCGAAACTTGAATCTGAGCAGTGATGGATTCATTACAGTAGGCCTATTTCTTCAAAGGAGACAGTGTTGTGCCATGCTCAGTGACCTTCCTAAATGCAGTACATGTTTTAATCACCTTGAATCAATGAATGTACAGATTCTATAACATCAGCTGGTGTAAGTTATGGATACTGCTGCTATATTTTTTTCTTCAGAATCAACTGAGTTGCCATAGATGTAATTTTAAAACATTTGACATGCAAGAATGTTGCAGAGAGTAGAATTTACAATACATCCTTTTGAAGTAATAAAATGATTTTGTCAAAGAAAATTGAGTTGTGTGCCTGCACTTTGGTGTGTCATTAAATTAGGGGTGAGTGAAGTTAGGTCCAATGAGAGTTCATACAATGGCTTATCCATTTTTCATCACACTGAAAGACAGGTGATCACATGATACATTTTTAATGAATGAGAAACAAGATACCTTGAAGCAGTATGCCATAATAACACAGGCATTTCCTCCATTCAGCATTTAAAATGGCCATCTTGGTCAAATACATGTCATTAGTATTATCATAATATGACAGATCCAGTGATAACTACGTGAAATAATGATGTTATTTTATTTATTTATTTACAAATTGGCCTAAATAGAACTCTCATTTCTGCTTTGAGGAATCAGTTTATCACTTTTATCAACCCATCTGAAACTTGTAGGGTTGTGTGTCTGACAAAGATCAGTTTCCTGCAGTCACCAGACACCTATGAAAAGCAGCTTTCTACCCTCAGAGTCAGGTGACCAGGTGGTTGGATACAGTCACACACTGAGGTCCTACTTTCCTCCAGTGTTGAAGCACAGGAGACGAGATGACGTTCATCGCCAAGACTTTCTACGACCTGAGAGCCACCACTCTGGAGGGCGACTTGGTGGACTTCAACGTGTTCAGGGGACGAGTGGTCCTGATAGAGAATGTGGCCTCTCTTTGAGGCACAACCACCCGGGACTTCAGCGACCTCAGTCTTCTGCAGAGCAAATATCCCCATCGGTTGGTGGTCCTGGGTTTTCCCTGTAACCAATTTGGATACCAGGTAGGTTGAACAGAACAGGATATATAGACCAAAATCTATTTAAATGATGCAATTATAGTGCCTGCTTATGTAAACTGAATTTGATAAATAACCCATACAGATCCAGTGCTACTTTTGTGTCAATTTCCAAATAATTTCTTTAATACTTGACCTTTGTTAAGTGTTGTTACCATTTATTGTAATATCATCCTCTTTATATTAAGTTTTTTTCAATGTAAATCATGCATTTTCCTATATTTAATTCACTGATCATGAAGATGTTCATAAAAGCTCAGAGTAAATTCAAAGATTATTATATCAAAATGGAGAAAACTGAAGAAAATGTTACTTCCTCAGTAAAGTACAGTATATCTTTAACACAAAAACAAGTGCCTTCATTATCATTTGACAAACTACATAGGTTTTGCTGAATCAGTGCAGAAGAAAACAGTGTTTCCACATTCACTACGGAGCATCTGAACATCCAAATGTCATATCTGATTACCGTGAAAAGATGATAAGGTGCATTTTACACGAATTATTTACATGTATTGATAGAATTGGTGAATCAACAGGTATTAAACAGTTTAGATCAGTAGATGGTCTCGGTCACCGGTGGCTGTTTGGGTTAAATCTATTGTTATGGCCAAAATTAGAACCAAACCAAAAGTATTAAGGCCTATACAACAGTGCTGTAGAAATGTCATATGTAAAAAAAAAAAAAAAAATCTGGACCTAATGTAAGTGTATAATTCTCCAAATGCTTTTGCAGGAGAACTGCTCCAACAGTGAGATCCTAAATTCACTGCAACATGTTCGTCCAGGGGGTGGATATCAGCCCAACTTCACCATCTTTGAGAAGTGTGAGGTCAATGGAGCCAACACGCATCCAGTCTTTGCCTATCTGAAAGACAAGCTCCCCTATCCTGATGATGATCATAACACCCTCATGCAAGACCCCAAATTTCTGGTTTGGAGTCCCATCAGCAGGAACGACATCTCATGGAACTTTGAGAAATTCCTCATCGCTCCAGAAGGAGAGCCCTTTAAACGATACAGCAAGAAGTTCCCTACCATTGATATAGAACCTGATATCCAAAGACTGCTGAAATTAACCAAGAACTAAGAAGAACTCCCACCTCTTAATGACTTCTCATCCGCAAAACTCAAAGCTGATATGATGTCCTCCACATTTTTAAGCCTTATTAAATGATAGTGATATTCTAAAAAAAAAAAAAATCAGGGAATATCATCTGATGCTTTGTAAGTGCTTAAAATTATGAGTACATTTCATATTTATGATAACTTTGCTTCTTATTATGGAAAGGGATAGTACTTTAACAGTACAGCTTTAGATTGTGTAACAACAACTGCTGCAAAAATGCATTATTTTCAAGAAATACAATGTTTATTTACGTTATGTTGTTGTATGTCCTGTGGGAGACTGACCAGCAGATGGTGCTACTGATTTGACCATACACAGCTCTGTTATAAAGGATTAACCCCCTCTTATCTCACACACATGAAAAATATTTGCACTGGAATAAATCCCTCCAATCATTTTTTGTGTCTCGTGGTTTTACATACTATGTTTTGAGAGATGTATCATAAATTATCCGGCTAAGGATGAAACAGCTGAAACAAATGTGTGTGTAATGTCATTACACAGTCAAATGGTCTTTAAAACGACACACACTCCTGCATTATGCATCCTTTACATTGCTGATTCATTCTGTTTTCATTGTTTTTCACTGAAGTCATCAGATTTGCATTCATGAATAGGGCTCTTACTAGAGATTATACTGCTACAACCAAAGCTGTTACAGTGGCACCTAAAATACAGCTTATCTTCACACTCAAATCATGAATCCACAATGTATGAGCTCTGTTCTTTATAATTTGTTAGCCAGGCATGAGTTGATGAAGTTATGACTGTAGATCAGGCAGCAATCTAATGTCTGTGGCACATTAGTCTGGGGCCTTTTGCAACAGCAGTGAAACACTCAAGTCACCTGACACTGGGTTTATTTCCTCTTGAAGTGACTTGTGGTTGAGTCATGCCTCTCCATGTTTCAATATCAAATGTAGTTTGTGTTTGTGTATTGTGATACATGAAATCACTTAAATAAAATACTCTCCTCAAGCCTGATAGTAGCTATAGTATGCAGCTCAGCGTTACACTATTAGGTAAATAATGAAAGCTGTCAACAGCAGTAATATCAGGAAGAATAACAAGAGCCTCTCTCCACCCTCCTACCACTCCCCTACACACACGCTTTACAGAAATAAGCAATGGAGAGTGTTTATGACAGAAAGAGGATTCACTCACTAAAATAAGATAAAATAATTTATGTACCTGACAGACATATTGGAAAAGTAGCTTCACAACAAGACAAGACTCAGCGTGTAAAATTGTTGTGTTCTTAGAAGTCCAGTAGAGGTCAGTTTTCAAAGATGTAACAAAGTGTATGTGTTTGGTGAGTACAGAAGAAAACCTATTAAATCTTAATAGCCTAAATAACAGCTTGTGTTCATTTAAAGTGGGAGGGTCAAACATGGCTAAAACACTATGCTAAATTAGGGTCCAGTCTGGTCCACAGGATGGATCTGCAGTGCAAAACAATGAAATGACACAGAAGTCATCAACAGTCAAAGATGTCACTGAGTCTTGATAAGCTGTTTTGATCATAAAATTAAATACTACATTTTTCAGTCCCAGATGCCAGTCACTATGGTTTATGCCAGATCCACTGCAATCTGTAAGCATAATATTGTCAAAGTTTCACTTATTTTCTTAATAAATTTCAGATTGTTCATGGTTCTTCAGGTTATTCACACTTTTTTTTTTTTTTTTGCATTAATCAAACAGACAAATTTGGAATTTGGAGTTGTTATTTAGATGTTTTTAAGATATTACTTTACTTGTCTGGCCCACTGGAGATTAAATTGGGCTGTATGTGGCCGCTCAACTAGAATAAGTTTGACGTCCCTTGACATAATCAAGAATCAGAATTGGGTTTATTGTAAGTAAACAGTGTTCACAGTGCTAGGACTTTGCTTCACTGGTTTGGTGCATACATAGAAGAAGAAGCATGCAGTAAAAAAATAAAATAAAAAATAAACAAGTAAAGTAGACAATAATGTTAGATAAAATAAAAAGTAAAGTAGACAATAATGTTAGATAAAATAAAAAGTAAAGTAAAAAATAAACATGTGGGCAAAACCAATGGGTGTAATGTACTGGTTATGGATTAAAATACAATCAGCAGGTGGATAAAATGACAATGCAGTGTATTTTGTGCTGGTGTTATTTGGACTTCAGGAGTTTCACAACAGAGTGAAATAGTTTCTTATAACATCCTCAGTGTAATTCATTCCATGGGTCAGACTGGAACCTTTTGGCGCGCGTACCATATGTTTAACACCCTAATTTAGATATTAGTTTTCTGTCGCCAGCTGTCATGCTTTTCTACCAGTGTGTGTTTTTTTTTTTTTTTTTTTTTTTACGCAGAGTGAGAGCTCTTCGCTTTTCCTTGCGCGTGTCTACCCATTACAGGTGAGCTGTTGCCACGGAAACGTTTGCTTTTTCCACGAGGCCTTCTCGCGAGACTCCGGGGCAGGGAGAGGGGAGGCTGCCTGAATGATCTCATCCCTCCAGCAGCTGCATAGCGCAGCCAGGCAAACCGTAACTTTCTATCAAACTTCCAAGTTGCCTTTCGGAGGAAGACGCTGTGGATATTTTCGCTTTCATCGGAGCGAAGGCTTTTCTCGCGAAGGTAAGCACGAGCCCTGCGCAGTTTGCGTTTAGGGGTTTTTGGATTGTGTTACGAGTTAAACAAAAGGGGGGAAACCGCTTCGCATTATGTGACATCCAAACGCTTGAGGGAAAAAGGAGAAAAGGTGAGCAGGGAACGTGGGGAACGCGGTGCTTGTCATGTGCGGGTGTTGTTCGTGGTGAAAGCTGCCTCCTTCCAACATCTGTCGGCTGTCTGAAGCGGACAAAGCAGATCTTTGTACGGTGTGAAGGTGCACCGTCAAGCCAGTGCGCAATCAGTGCCAGTGTTTTTGAACTAATGGGCTGGTTTCAGACGAACTGGACTCGATAAGAGACGTTTTCACCCGAGTATCACCGGGGCTGTCAAAATGCACAGGCTGCGTCGTTGCATGTCAAGGGCATTGTTCCCAGCAGTGCTTTAAGGAGACGATTCACAGGTGGTATCGTGTAAATCAATACATAGGGTGTCCTTGTGTAACTGTCAACACCCACGATAGAGACTGTATGTATTTCAGAATGGTATATCCCAGGTATTTTCCTTGGATCACATCTGCCTGGCCCTAAGAACTCTGATTTGTTTACAGCCCCGAGAGTCCTCATCATTTGGTTACACACATCAAGCCATGCTGACTGTACTGGGAATTTAGCATTTACCATTTTATGCCTTATATCCTCCAGATCAAGATTGCAGATGGTCAGAAAACCAAAATCAGATTAATTTTGCTCTTCAGATGTCCTTATATTTACTGTATTCCCAAAAAGGGACTGTCAGACAGTTTTGGGATAAAGAATAGAATGGCAACTTGATCCATGAGAAATTGTGTAATGCAAGGTAGAAGGCAAACAAAGGCTTGTTAAGACAACCACAAGGCCACTGTGATAACCTTTGTAATACATAATATATGAAGCATTGTGTCCAAAAGAATCATCATTACATAATATAATCTGTAACAAACAAAAGGAATTCCCTGTGATGGAGTGTGTGTATTTGATGAGATAAACTTGGCATGAATCAGGTGGAGAAGGAAGCTTTGGAGTCCAGCTTTAGGCAAGGATCAAGGATTTTTAGCATTCTTGATAGGCTTAGCTGACCTGCGGTGGGCATGACTGATCATACAGCTGCACCATTTTTTTTTTTTTTTGCTATAGTCAGTCTAATCTAAGCTTTGTCCCTTTTGCTAAATTAAAGCTATTATTCACACTGAGCTGCCTCTTGCTCTCTCTGATGGGATTTCTTTGAGAATTAATCTAACGCGCATACTGCAGCTTTTTATCACTTAGTGGAGAAAGCATGCTCACTTTGTTTTTATATGCCACCACAGGCCAACATTTTTGGGTGCTGGTGAAAACACCATCCGAGGCTAAAATAGGACTGAATTGCCTTGGGCTTATAATGGCTCACTTAGGGATGGGGGACTAGTTTGCAACCATAACAGTGTGAAAGATGAGAAACGGCACGTAGATAAGATCAGTGCACTCTCCCTTTTTCTTTTTTTTTTTTGCTGTTCTCATCAAAATGCACCAACATGCAAACTCTGACCATGTCGTGTTCACGCTTCTTGAGACTAAAGCTATTGCTCATGTTTCTTACCATTGTAAATGACCCTCCTCTACCTGTCATACGACTTAAGATAAGTGTTTCTATTTTCACTTTCTGTATCATAACTTCTCATGTAACAATAACAATTGTCCCTGAGCTTCATTTGTAATAAAGTCTCTCCAACTTGCCTGCACATTCACAGAGGGATGCTTCCTGTTGCTATGTTAGGCTTATGTTTCTATTGTCTCTGGTGCATTGGCTCGAAGGGAATAGCTCGAGCAAAGATAAAAGACAACAACAAGAGGAGCTTTGTGCTGCTTTATAATTTGCTACTCTGGAATGTGTGGGCTGAAATTATGCTAAGTGGTCACCATGAAATATTGTTTATATTATATAATGAATAATCACAATCCTGCTGTTATTATTGTTTTTCTTAAGTTTATATTACATTATCCTTTAATGACTTATTAGATTAACCACATTATTTAAATAGGCTTTACACTATAGTTGCTAAAACTTCCTGACCACATCTTTTGGGATTTTCGTAGTCCCGTCTGACTAACTCCTCCTGCCAAATCTAACAGCCCGTTACTGTTGATAGAACTGATAACAAACTAAACAGACCTTGAGATTTGTCCCCGTTTCATATGGTATTCAACCATGGCCAATGTCAACCATGCTGTTTTTTGTGACAGGATTTAAAATGAGTCATGTATTCCTGATGTTTGACACAGCCTTCTGACACCTTTTTTTTTTTTTTTAGCAAAAAGAGGAAGCTCCATCAGTTTTAATATGTCTGATCGGGTCTGTCCAGTATTACTCAGCATGTACTCAGAAGTCAAATGACATGATGATAATATGGCCTCTGGTGGTTTTAGGTTGTGACTGGCTTTTTGCTGGTGACTGAGAGGTTGATGAGTTTGACTGTAATGAAGTGTGACTATGTGTCTGCATTTCCTGCTTGCTAAACTGTTGGAATGCTCTGTCTTTGTCTGGATCGGACGGTCCACTGTATACCAGCCAATAGAGGAAAGCAGAGGGCTTGAAAGCTACAATGGTGATGATGTAATCCCTTTCAGTTCAGTGTCACAGACTAAATGCGGGTAGACAAAGAAAAATTCCCTTTCATTCCACCCCACTTGCCACAAAGTTTCGGGAACCTTGACCTTGCAAAAATACATGACAACTGGGACACTGTAATTATCTGTATGGGATACTGGAGAGCTCACTAACGCTGGGAGTCAAATACTGGGGCAGGTGCATAGTGGTGTGGTTGGCTTTGAACTGGACTGAGCCTCACTAGAAGTTGGGTCATTTGTTGGTCTGTTACTAATATATCTAAGGCAACCTCTGGGTGACTTGGTTTTCTGTCATCCTACTTCCAAATCAACCCTAAACCAAAAACCACAGTCATGCAGAGATCACACACTGTGTAATTCCCCTTCTGTGCTCCCATCAAACTGAAAATAGCAGCCTAGAAATCAGACGATCAAGCAGAAAAAAAAAATAAAAACAGCTTGATGACTTCGTTAAAATAATTCAAAGTGAGAGATAGCAACAAAACTTTCCATAATGAAATCTGGGATTGTGATGATGTGTTGCTGCAGGCTATCTCCGCTGCCACACAGCGATGACGTGCTCGGTATTGTCCTGACATGTCTGCCAGTTGCTACACTGTCTCTGTTCGGCCTGTACACTCTCTCTGGAACAGATTACGGAACTTTGCTCTGAGAAGAATCAAAACATCAAGCAGAGTTAGAGGCCTGCGCCCCATGCAGAGTCTATGTGGGCAGCGGTGGAAATAATTCCACATACAGAAACCACCGAGGTTTGCTGTTGTCCCTCCTGTGGACAGAAATCTGAGAAGCAGGAAGGAATGCATGAGGGCTTGGTTATGGCTCAGCTCAAAACAGATTTCGATGCGCAGACAGGTCTGTTCAGCTTGTCCTCATTCCTATTCAACTGTTTTTGTTAACTTTCAGGAACAGCATTTGCCATGTGATGTGTAGTAAAACAGGAATGCTGGTACAACAATCCACTGGTTTTTGCCTGAACAAATACTTTTCGTGGAATACCATTGAAGAAAAAAACCCTTAAATGCTCTCTTCTTGCTGCTTTTTTTTTGCCTTGCATTGTTTCCTGCAGTGAAACAGAAAAGAAGTCTCTGATCATATTGCTCTAAAATTCCACATCCTTTGCTTTGGAACCAGGGAATCCATTTCCACCCTGTGAGTTCCTGCTCTGCTCTGAGAGGGAAGAATGAGTCCACTGTGAGCCAAAACCTTCCTTTACAGATGACTTTGTAAGTAGAAATAATGTTCAGATGCACTGACTGAGCGGGAAATTGTCATACTTGTATTATTTGGATAGTATTATTACCCCATGCTAATGAAGTTAAACAACCCAGCAGTCACAGTAATGTTCATCATGGAGATCTACAGTCTATTAATACATTAACAGATGTATTAGGCTCTTGCCCTGCTTTTTTTCCGTGTAGCTCCAGGTGCAAAGGGCAGATAGGGCTGGCTAATAACAAACATGGCTGCTTTCCCAGCCTTTCCTTTCTCACTGCCTGTTTCCTGTGTATTTCATTGATGTATTCCTGGATACCTAGTTCTACTGCTTTGCTGCACAACAAATGCAGTAGTGACTGCATATAGTGGTGAATATAAAATTGAAATACACCTTTTTGACCAGGCCTGTGCCATGTGTTTACTGTTAAAAACCTCAAAACATTTTCATGGTGCGTGACCTTGATGTTCACCACTTAGAAAACCAACCGGAAGATACAAAGGATCATTTCACTCAGAGCTCAGCTCAGAACTCGCATGTTTCCTCCTCTGTGACTTGTGGGGATGCAAAATCCTGATTACTGCCAGCTAGAGGAGGGGATAAATGGGGGTGGGTTAATTACATTCTGTTTCACTCAGTATCCATAATACAAGGCTAAAACGGAACAGTCACTGAGACAAATGTCTGATGTTGTCTTCATGCCATAGTAGATTGATTTACTTATGTATTTTACTGTAGGTTTTGGTGTTTAATTAAAGCACAGTCATGGCAACAAAGCTCTTGAAGTTGTTCTCCCTAATTGACATGTGGCTAACATGGAAGTGCCTTTGGAACATGATAAAACACAGTTGCAGAGTTGGCTCAGTGTAGTGCAGGCCAGCAGCAGGAGCAGCAGCAGCAGCAGCAGCAGCTTGCTGTGCAGGTTTGCACTGTGGTTTTCTGGCATTGACTCTGATCTAGCAGGGCACCACTGTTATGCAACACCAGCTGACTTATCACTGTCCAAATGTCTCTGTATGAATTGATTAACTCTGCGGCCTGACTGTTTATAATTGGACTGGAAGTGCGCTGGGCCATGCACTGGACGTCCGCCAAAATCAATGAGTGGGAATAGTTTAGGAGTATAAGTTTTCCACAGCGTTATGGATTTTTCAGGCATCATCAAGTCTCCCACATGCAGAACAGTACATTAAAAATGACTAATTAATGTCAAACAATGTTGAGTACTGAGACACACCTGAGCTTTTCTCTTCACATGGCAAAGTGGGCTGCCCTCCAAGCTGCAGGGAACAGCACAGGCAGCAGCCTCCTCCAGAGATGAGGCAGAGAATCCCCCGAGGTGCTCTGAGAGGATAATAAGCCTGCCTTTGTTGTCAGGCCCTTCTTCACTGCACTGGTCCTTGTGTCACCTCGTACTGAAGCTTTCCCTCTGTCCTATGCACCAAAGCCCTTAGTAAAAATGCATGTCTGGCATTATCCTTTCCTTATTTTTCTCCTCGCCTTCATGCAAATGCAATACAAAATTCAGATGTTGTTCAGTAGGCACACAATTAATGTGCGGTGGCAGCAGAGCAGCTATTTGGCCAGTGTAAGGGGATATTAATCAAGCTTTCACCTTGACTCTGGCCTTCCAGGGTGGCTGCCTGTGTTTGCCTTTGCACTGCAGCTCTCTTAGCGAGGGCTCTTATTGTTTCCTAGCAGCACTATCATGCTCCTCTGTCACACTTATTAGTCTGCGGGGAATCCTTGTACACTTAAAATGCATCCCATTACAGCTGCCCCTATTCATCTAAGTAATCAAATTAGTTTATGTGCATTGCTCTGATTGTTGCAGAGGTGTATTTGTTACCCGAGCAAGCTTTGATCGATTGTTGGATCAGTTTGACTTATGAAAATGAACTGAAAGGAATGTGCAGAGCATCCCATGATGCATCTGATTGATTTCTCCTGGGGGCTTTTAAATGGCCTGTGGTCAGTGCTGTTGTAGCTACAGTGCAGCTCATGTTTCTCATGTTACCTCAGCAGGCTTAGTGGCCTAATCCATACACAACACAACATCACCTTGCCACAAAGTGTCCACACAAATTAAGAACAAACTGGTAAATTGTGCATATCTCTTTCGTACATTGAGAGTAAGTTGTGTTGTCCCTTGAGAGCTACTTCATATCTTTCTTTGTTGCAATTCTAATCCTTTATTTTTTATTTATTTATTTATTTTTACTCACTAGGCTTTTATCTGGTCTGGCGTTCAGTTTTTGTGTCTATTTTAGCTTTAGAAGTAACAGCCACATATTCCAGAATTCCAAAAAATGTTATTTAATGCTTTGAATGTCCCTTTTAAGGTTGTCATTAATAAAACTTTTCTAACTTCATTGTATTAACTGTGGTCTCATTGGAATCCTTTTGTTCTCCTCTATGATGTGGCTTGTTTGCTACTTGTGTAATCAGGCAGAGGATGTGAGGAGACAGGGCTGTGGATGACTTCCAAACATCGCAGGCATATGTCATATTGACACTTCCGCTGTGAGAATCTGTCAGACTAATGCCAACTGACCTTGCTGCTCATATGCAGTCGCACAGACCTAAGGGCTCTCAGCCTGACCCTGCCCTCGTCCCAAACCCACACTTACATTCTACGCATGCTTCTGCTCAAAAATAGTCTTGTCAGTTTTCACTTGAAAACCAAAAATAAAGATCCCAGTCTAGGTCATGCTACGTCTTTCACCAGGAACAATATTTTATTTATGATTGTAAGAGAGGGAATCTCTTAGTACCTCACTATCACAATACCCATGTCCATGATCATAGTGTTTTTGCAATTATTTTGTACATCCCAAGACAATGTTTTTTTTTAAAAAAGAACCAAAAATTAGTTATTTATTCACTACATTGTGATTCGTTTTTCACAATAGTTAAATGGCAACCACAATGTCCTAAAACATGTCTATATCTTAGGTTCTCTTTCACCCATATTTAGATTTATTTAAGTTTTAAAGTACTCACAATAAAAACATAATAATTATAATAATGATAAAATAAATTAAGTAAATAAAGTGACTTTCCTTTGCACATTGGTAGTTGGGATAGACTCCAACGTGAGGATTAACTGGTTTGGTAAATGAATGACTCAATGGAATCTGGAACAGGATAAAGTAATTACAACAAATACCAAAAGCTAAGAAAAGGCTGTATAGTTAAGTATTAGTGTATAGAGGAGCTTTGGAGATAATTGAGTTGACCTTTTAAAAAATCCTTTGGTGGTGAATTGCACTACTGGGGCTTCAGGTAGCAAAAAACAACGGTGTCAATAACATATTTCAAAAGGAATAACTATGATAAACCCCCTGTCAATATTTTAAACCACTTTAAAATTAATTTGTTTTTCC